>JAHTLZ010001566.1:18662-32023 GCA_023846285.1 Phrynocephalus versicolor | reverse complement strand
ACTTAGTAGACATCATAGAATCCACACAGAGTAGTAACCATTTCACTGTTAAGCACTTGTGCTCAAAATACTTGGTAGAAATATTTCTAAAAGGAAGAAACATATATTCACAAGATATATAGATTCTTCCATTATCACACACAGCTTCTTCTGACCCAATAGTCTGTGTTTCATTTTATTGTTGCATTTTATCTGACGTTTAATCTTTTTTTGTATGGTCTTGTTTGTATCTTTGCATCTTGACTCTTTGGGCGCTTTTACACAACCCCTAAAATCCTAGGCAAAGGTCTCCCAGATCCGGAGCTTAAAAATGTTTTCCCACCAGCTGAGGACTTTAAAAAAAATTAAGTACGACCACGCCCACCTAAGCAGATCCCAGCCCACTTTCCAAGTACTTGGCCTCCAGGAGGTAAAATCATCTTCCGATGCGCATTGTAAAGCTGTAAATGCCAGGCTCCCTCGCCTTCTCTTTGTTTGTTTTTCCCCCACTGCCCCTTTAAGAGAGGAATAACGAAGATGCGCTGCTCAGGGCTGCTTTCACCTGCAGACAGAGGTTAGCCTGCATTTTTTTCTCCCTTTTTTCCTCCCTCCCATCACACTGACAGGAACAATGGAGTGCAGAGGGGTGGGAACACAGGAAGAGCGACAAGCCCCCACGATCTCTGGTCCGAATTTAAGTTGACACCAAATTTTAGAGGTCGTGTAAAAGCACCCTTTGTTGCACAAAAGTTTTTTGATTGTTTGTTTTTGCTACTTTCTAAATAAACCTCCCACTGATCTGCCGCAAGACTGGATACCAGCTCATGTATTGAAGGAGCACTTCTTTAGTATATTCTATGATCCATCAGTCCCCCTAAAAACACTTACAGATTTTATCCCAACCAACTTACCAGTTTGGCCCCCAGTACCCGCAGAGGAAATTAAAGAGTTAATCGGCAAGTTAAAGCTGAAGAAGGCTCTAGGTTCTGATGGACTCCCCCCCCCCGAACTCTTCAAATCCTTTACAGACTGGTGGTCTGTGCCACTATCAATCCTGTTTACCTTGATTGATCAAACCGGGAGGTTACCCTCTGCATCGACTAAAGCAGTGGTAGTTCCTATTTTTTAAAAAGAGAAGCCATACCTACCAGCCAACTACCGTCCCGTCAGTTTGCTCTCTATAACAGGAAAGCTCTATGCAAGCCTCCTAGCTGACAAATTGACAAGCTGGATGGATACAGAGAAAATATTAGGGTTAGAACAGAATGCGTTTCGTGCCACCAGAAATACCCTGGATCACTGTTTAACCTTGGCACACTTGGCTGAAAAATACAGGAACGCAGGGGGGAGTGGATTGTTTACTGCTTTTTTTGACCTGAAAGGGGCCTTCGATTCTATTTCCAGGGGATTATTATGGGCTAAATTAGATAAGACCACCACAGATAGACGATTACTTTTTCTTATGAAAAAATTATATTCGGACACTAGTTGTAGTGTACGATATGGCTCCCTAGGCGAATTAACAGAGGAAATCCCAATAGGGGAGTTAGGCAAGGCTGTGTGTTGGCGCCGCACCTTTTTAATCTTTATATAAATGCCTTGGATGCACACCTAAGAAAGGTTGAGGGCCACTTCCCCAAACTTGGTACTCAACATGTTCCTCTATTATTGTTTGCAGATGACGCTGTAGTACTATCTTTAATGCGTCGGGGATTAAGGCGATTACTGCTAGCTTTTGCTGACTACTGTAAAAACAATAGCCTAAATATTAATATAGATAAATCTAAAATCATGGTGTTTACCAAGGCCTGGAAGAAACATCGCTGGCCAATTCAGAATAATCTCTTGGAAGAAGTTAAGGAATTTAAGTACCTAGGACTATATTTTAAGTTCAACTGCGAGTGGACAGCCCACCGTACCTACACACATAGTAAGGCTCGCAGCAGTATGGCAGCCATTGCTCGGTTTTTCTATATTAACGGCGGATTCCACATTCTTTTGCTGTGCGTGTCTTTACAGCAAAAACTAGGCCCCAGTTGCTCTATGGCATACCTATTCGGATAAGCGCATTCAATTCCAACGTTGAGAACATACAGTCTTCCTTCTTGCGCCAAATATTGGGGGTCCCTAATTGTGTGGGATGGGCAGCTCTATACCTGGAGACAGACCAAGATCGCTTAGAGACTAGGGCATGGAACCAAATCCTGAAATTCTGGCTGAGAATCCATTTTCAGGCCGAGCATTTGGGTTATATATACCATATGCTGTCTGATTCCTATACGAGCAAGTGGTCACAGATGATCCAACATAAAGTTAGATCTATTGGAATGCCTCTCGAGTCCATTCTAATGTTAAATCAACATCAGGCCTATAGAACCCTTAGTCAGCGAATTGATGACATTGAGAGACAAGAACTGACTGCCACAGCAAATAGAACCTGCTCACCCCAGGCGCACGGTATTCTACCAGGGTATCGGAAACAAGCAAACTATTTATCCTCATTAGGAACTCCACAAGCCTGCAGAGCATTTTGTTTGGCAAGACTCAATGTGCTCCCTTCAGCTATGCTTCAGGGTAGATATAATGGAACCCCACGCCAAGAACGTTTATGTCCCTGTGGAGCTGGGGTACCTGAATTTTTAACTCATATTCTTTTATACTGTACCTTCTACAAAGAAATCAGAAGAGACCTGATTTATCCTTTAATATTTAAATTTCAAAGTTGTCCAGATAAGATCTTGGTAGAGTACTGCCTTTCAGATAAGAACTCATATATAACTACCCAGGTGGCTAAATTCCTCTTGGCAGCAATCCATAGAAGGCCTACGATAGTGGCAGATAAATGACACTGTAATCTACTGTTACGATATAATTTTATTCTGTATACTGTTCTGCTTAAACTGTTTTCGGGTCACATGACCGTAATAAACTTATTTCAAGAATAGATACTTTATTGTCATTGAAATTGAAAGCAATCATGCTGAATAAAATGTAATGGTGCAATGAAAAAAAGAGAGGCAGTTTGCCATTAAACAGGCTGTGCATTGATTGAGTTACTTGCAAGGAGACCCATTCTCCCGAATCACAGCCCACACACCCCTCTGATGGCTAGCAAAGATGAGAAAGAGTCAATAACTTTTCCACGCTATGGGAAGTACCGCAAAGGGAGTGCCCACTCTAAAGTAGATTACTTAGATTATTTATTCTTGGCAGGGTCCTTGGGCTGAAGGAGCTGGAGAGAGGAAGGCCTGCTTGTTGAGGGTGGGGAGGGGGAGAGCAGGAAGAGTCCAAAGAAAGAAAGGACTCAAGGAGTGAACCATCCCCTCCCTCAAATAATGCCAAAGGAATACCACAGGGTTAATGCCATGATGCCTGCAGTGAAAGAAATGAGCCTGTAGGGGGTGGAAGAGGGAAGGGAAAACGGGAAGGAAGAGGCTGGAAAGGAGCCACTAATACTGTGTAGGTCTTTCTGGTGAGGGAGGGGGAGGCCTCGGATAAGAACATAAGAAGAGCCCTGTTGGAAGAGGCCACAGCCCACCCAGTCCACACAAGGCGAGAAGCCCTTTGAATGTCTGGAGTGTGGAAAAAGGTTCATTCGATCTGGAGACCTTGCTAGTCATCACAGGACCCACACAGGCGAGAAGCCATTTGAATGTCTGGAGTGTGGAAAAAGGTTCAGTCAATCTGGCAACCTTGCTATCCATCACAGGACCCACACAGGCGAGAAGCCATATGTATGTCTGGAGTGTCAAAAGAGATTTAGTCATTCTGGACACCTTGCAAGGCATCACAAGACCCACACAGGTGAGAAGCCATTTGAATGTCTGGAGTGTGGTAAGAGGTACAGTCAATTTGAACACCTTGCTAGCCATCACAGGAACCACACAGGTGAGAAGCCGTTTGAATGTCTGGAGTGTGGAAAGAGGTTCAGTCAATCTGCAAGCCTGGCTAGCCATCAGAGGACGCACACAGGCAAGAAGCCATTTGAATGTCTGGAGTGTGGAAAAAGGTTCAGTCAATCTGGAAATCTTGCTCAACATCACAGGACCCACACAGGCGAGAAGCCCTTTGAATGTCTGGAGTGCGTAAAGAGGTTCACTCACCATGCAGGACTTGCTTCCCATCACACGACCCACACAGGCGACAAGCCATATGAATGTCTGGAGTGTGGAAAGAGGTTCAGTCAATCTGGAAGCCTTGCTAGCCATCAGAGAACCCACACAGGCAAGAAGTCATTTGAATGTTTCGAATGTGGAAAGAGGTTTGGTCACTGTGTAAGCCTTTCTCGCCATCACAAAACCCACACTGGTGATAAGGCATTTGAATGTCCGGGCTGAGAAAAAAGTTTGTCATTATGGATGCCTCTGCACTCATCCCAGTAATTAGGAAGCCACTGAATAGTTGAAAAACTTCAATCACCACACGAATCTTTTTAGACAAGTGTGAAAGGTTCTAATTTTACCTGAGGAGGTTCCCTGATCTACTCATCCTGGCTGGAGGTCTCTAAAGAACTACCTCTGTGAGCTCAATCAAGTCTTTAACCACCAACCTTTCCAGACAAGTTGTTTTTAACTGTTTAATCAAATACTGTGTTGTTAGTACAGGTGCTTCCTGAAACGCTCACGATCGGTCAGTTTCCTCAGTGGACTTTTCCCTCCATTATCTATTGTCCCATAGCAGGGATGTCTCCCTCATTCTAGCTCCTTTCACCTCCTCACAGGTTCCACACAATCTCATTCCCTGTCTCTACTCAGAGGACCCTTGCCCCCCCTGCCCTCAGATACATGTGTGGACACCATTCGGTGGGCTCTCCCTCTCCCAGGTCCACCTGGGTTCCAACTGCCCTCTCCTTTCACTCCTCATCCTCCTCCCGACAGTCACCTTCCTCCCTTGCCAAGAAACTCCTATCCTCTTAGTCCTTTCCCTTCTCCACCTCTTCAAACTTCCCGCCTTTCTCCTCCTCGATATCACACACCCTCTCCTCTGTCAACCATGTGAACCTAGTGTCCGCCTCAGTCTCCTTCAACAAGGGAGGAGACGGCACACTCCTGGGCTCTACCTTTGCGGGTGAGCTCTCCTCTCAATGAGACACTGTCCACACATCCCAAGAAACTTTTAAGGCAGGAAGCATTAATTGTTATTAATTCTGGGTGGAAGCCATTTGAATGCCAGGAGCGCAGAAAGAATTTCAGCCAATGTGGGAGCCTTGGTAAACCTCACAGGACCGACACCAACAAAGAGCGATGCGAGTGTCTCAGACCTGGAAAAAGCTTCCATCAACTTTCACATCTTTTTGTTACTCTCAAAGGAGAAGACCTTTAAGTGCATGGAGTGTGGAAGAATAATCAGATGTGATGGCAGAGTTAGTAGACATCATAGAATCAACACCGAGTAGTAACCATTTCACTGTTAAGCATTTGTGCTCAAAATATTTGGTAGAAATATTCGTAAAGGAAGAAACATATATTCACAAGATATACAGATTCTTCCTGTGTATCACACACAGCTTCTTCTGACTCTACAGTCTGTCTTTCATTTTATCGTTGCATTTTTATCTGACATTTATTCTATTTTTTGTGCGGTCTTGTTTGTATCTTTGCATCTTGAGTCTTTGTTGCATAAAAGCTTTTTTGTTTGTTTTTGCTATTTTCTAAGTAAACCTCCTACTTGTACTGTGTCTCTTAACAGCCTTGGTTCTTTTTGAGGTACAGATTGGGCCAAGATTTTGTTGCTGGGGCCAAGTAGAGAATCATAGAGACATCAAGAGCCATCCAGTCCAGCCCCCTGCCATGCAGGAGCCCCCATCACAGGACTCCCAACAGATGGCCATCCAGCCTCTGCTTAAAAAGCTCCACCCCCTCTGTTGCAGCTTATTACAGTAGAATAGAAGAGAATATTGACGAAATTGAAAACTATCCCAGGTGTGAGAAAAACAAAAAACAAAACTAAAATTGGAAAGGAAAGTACATTTAAAAGGTAAAAAGAATTAAAAGCACTAATATACATCCATCACAACTCCCCAAGCTCACACTTTTTGGTTGCAGCATTTAAGATGGGTATGGCTCTTGGTTAAAAACTATTTTTGTCTGTTTGTTCTTGTTTTTATTTTTCTGTATCTCTTGCCCGAAAGCAAAAATAAACACACAGACTATGTCTGGGATGAGATAAATCATGCAGAATGTTATTTGCCTTTTTAAAGCAATGGGAACTGTATAGTCTTTTCCGAGATGGGAGAGGGTGACGGATGATCTTCTGGGCTGTGGTTATGACCCTCCGGAGCGCTTTCCTCTCTGTGACTGTGCAACTGGAGAACCAAGCAGAGACACAGCATGTGAGCATGCTCTCTATGGAGCATTGGTAGAAGCACACCAGCAGTCTCTCGCTCAGATTGTTTTTCTTTTAGAGTCTGAGGAAGTATATTCTCTGCTGGGCCTCCTTTGCCAAAGCAGTGGTGTCAGTGTTCCAGGTCAGGCCCTGTTCGAAAATAACACCCAGGAACCTGAATACAGCCACCCTCTCCACACAGTCCTCACCAATATACAGGGGCTGAACGTCCACATGTTTTCTCCTGTAATCCACCACCAGTTCCTTGGTCTTGGGGGTGTTAAGGACCACATTATTGTCTCCATATTAGACACACAGCTGCTCCACATTATCCCGATAGGGGAATCGTCCTCTCTGGAAATGAGTCCCACCACACTGGTGGCATCATCAAACTTGATGATTTTGTTGCTGGGGTGGGTAGAGGTGCAATCATGTGTATCAAGGGTGTAGAGCAGGGGGCTCAACACACAACCCGTGTGGAGCCAGTGTTGAGGCTAAGGGCTATGGACACATGGGAATCTACTCTAACCCTCTGAGAGCGGTCTGACAGAAAGTCCACAACCCAGAGACAAATGGAATTAGAAAGTCCAAGTGCCTCTAGTTTGGACATCAGTCTGTGGGGGAGGATAGTATTAAAAGCAGTGATGAAATCCACAAACAGCATCCTCACAGAGCGCCCTGGCTGCTCCATCCTCTGTGGATCTGTTTGCCCTGTATGCAAACTGGTAGTTATCAAATGTCGATGGAAGACAGGAGATGATGTGACTACGTACCAGTTTCTCAAAACACTTCATAATGATCGGAATGAGTGCAACCGGTCTGGGGTCATTAAGGCTTCTATTCCGCTGTGGGACAGCTATAAACGTCAGGACGTTCTTCCTAATATTCAAATGGAATCTCTTTTCCTTTAGTTTGAAACCAGTGGCCCGAATCCTACTCTCTGAAGCCATGGAAAACAAGCCAGTCGAAAAACAACATCTTTTCAAATATTTATACATGTCTGACATCTCCCCTCTCAGCCTTTTTTTTGTATGGCTAAACATTCCCAGCTCCCTCAGTTGCTCCTCGTAAGACATTTCTTAGGAAATGAGGGGGGAAATGGTTTCTTTTGAAGCAATGGGGGGGGGGAACCCCATTGGGGGGGGGAAGCAATCACGTTGAATACAATGTAATGCTGCAATGAAAAAAAGAGAGGCAGTTTGCCATTAAACAGACTGTGCATTGATTGAGTTACATGCAAGGAGACCCATTCACCCGAATCACAGCCCATGCACCCCTCTGATGGCTAGCAAAGATGAGAAAGAGTCAATAACTTTTCCACGCTATGGGAAGTACCGCAAAGGGAGTGCCCACTCTAAAGTAGATTACTTAGATTATTTATTCTTGGCAGGGTCCTTGGCTAGCAAAGATGAGGAAAACTCATAACCTTTTCCATTCTACGGGAAGTACCGCAAAGGGAGTGCCCACTCTAACATATTTAGATTATTTTTCTTGGCACGGATCTTGGGCTAAAGCAGCTGGGGAGAGGAAGGCCTGCTTGTTGAGGGTGGGGAGGGGGAGAGCAGGAAAGGTCCAAAGAAAGAAAGGACTCAAGGAGTGAATCATCCATTCCCTCAGATAACGCCAAAGGACTAGGAGATGATCAGTGCCATGATGTTTGCAGCGAAAGAAATGAGCCTGTAGGAGGCGGAAGAGGGAAGGGAAAAGGGGAAGGAAGCGAGCCAGAGGGAGGCTCTAGGCTCCTGGTGCAGAAAGGGTTAAGGGCAGCGGAGCTTCGCCAGATTCCTAGAGAGGAAGGAAATAGCGAGAGGGTGAATAAAGGTCCTCCAACTCCTCCTTCCCCCCGCCCTCCTCTCCCTCTTCCCTGCCTCTGAATGGAGAGGAGGAAGCGAGCCTTCCCTTTTGGACTACAACTCCCATGTGAAGGCTGGGCGGCGGCGGCGGCGGCGGCGGCGAGACTTGTGCTGGTTGAAGGGTTTCTCACCAAGGCTGCTGGGCGAGGCCTGCTGGAGCATCTCCTCCTCGGGAGGGACCCCTCCATCTCCAGGTGAGCTTGGGGTGGGAGGTTGGCCTCCAAGAAGGAGCGGGCGTTCCTTTTGCGGGAAACGGAACGGAACTGGGCTAGAGGGGTGGGGATGGGGAGAGGTGGGGGGGTCCCTCGTCCCGAGCAAAGGCCGCCCTTCTTCTTCTGCCCAGGCTGGTCCTCCTCTTCTCTCCCTGGTGGAGCACAAGGACTCCTTCCTCCTCCTCCTCCTCCCGGCTGAGATCTTTCCTTCTTCCTCTTCCTCTCCCGCTTTTTCTTCTCCGGCTCTTGATGGCTGAAGGGTTGCCATCCACGGTGACTTTTCCTGTGAATATTTCATTGTTTCTCCTTTCTTGGCTAATATGGGAACCTGGTGTGTTTGCAGTGCTGGGCCAGTTGTGCTTTGGGGGCGAAATCTCTGGCTGCTGGTTTGGATGAGACGGAAAGTCGTTCTTGGGGAAGGTGGTCTTTTCTGTGTCTCCGGTAAAGTGGAGGCGTTGGATCCTTTCCTTACTTACTTAATCAGGGGCTCTGGAGCTCTCTGAAGGGTCTTGTTATCCCCGTGACTTCTTCCTGCAGAGGGTTAGGTGGAGGCCTGTTGCGGGTGAGGCTCCGTTGTCTGCATCTTAGGTCGAAACTCCAGTGGCTCTTGTTGTCTGCTACTTTCCTTCCTGTTCTTGCCTATTCTCACACCAACTTCAGGAGATCTGCCCCCAAATACATAGCAATATGTCTGTGGAGCTCCTCAGTCATCCAGGCGAGCTTATCTGGAAGTTGAGTCATGGCAACTGGACTTCTTTTCCTCAGAGAAGCTGAACAACTGAGGATACTGGGTTTGTGTATTTAAGCTCTCTTGGGTTTAAGTTCAGATCATGAGCTCTCTCTGTTTTTGCCTGGTTTGGGACTAAGGAAGAGCATCCAAAGGAAATTTCTCCCACCTTCCACATGATGGCCCATCGAGCTATTTGAAGATAGTTGCCATGTCACCTCTTAGTCTATTCATTTTCAGACTAAACACAGCCAGATCAATAACTTCTTCCTTGTAGGGCTTGGTTTCCATGTTGATTGCTTTCCTCTGGATGTGTTCCACCTTCTCTATCTCCTTTTTAACCTCTGATAGCCATGATACTGGCCAGGTTATGATATAATTTTTTCCCTAATCAATTAGATCTCCTACCTTTGGGAATAAGTGCTGGGCAGCAGGGAACTTGCTGGCATGAGTGCATCTTCCAGCAAGGAACACTCGACTCAGGGGGTGCCCTTACCGTGTCCTTTGGTTAACTGGAGATATTTGGTTGGCAAGAGATGCCTTTTTTATTTGTGTCCTCAGATTTGTCCATCCATTTTCCCCCTGAACACTGCTGGGCCCCTCCATGGGCTTTGGAACGTTCTCTCTTGAACACTGATGGCCCCTGGCCTGTTGGTCCATAAAGAGGATGATGGTGGAGGAGCATCTCTCATAAAGCAGTTGTTTCGCTGCTGTGGCTCGGATCCCAGACAAATACACCGAGGGCTTTAGACATCCTTCCCTCCCAGCAACTCTCTAATTCAGGGGTCCTCAACTTAAGGCCCCGGGGCCAGATGTGACCCCTCAAGGTCCTGAATCTGGCCCCCAGGACCAATTGCAACCCCCCCCCACCTGCCCCTGTTTTGTGAGCAAGCCAGCCTCCATAGCTGCTTCTATTGCTGAGGCAGTTCAAAGCAGTGGGCTATGTCACTTCTCCCACTCCCCCCAACTACTGCCCAGATGATCAGCATGCTGGCTAGTGGGACATTTAGAATGGGAGGGCTACGGCAAGGTCCCCCGCTCCCCCCACCCACTGTGGCACGCCCCCCAGTGGTGCCTGGAGCGTGGTGGTCCGGCCCGTTGTTTGAAAACTTTGAGGACCCCTGCTCTAATTGGTATGAACTGCATCCCCCCTGACTCTGAACCTTCTCTGCCTGATCATTCTCAAATCCATATTTTTAATCTCCGCCCCTGAAAAAGTGTGAGGGATGTATTACTCCCTTCAAGTAAACATCCGTCTTGGCATTGGTCTCAGCAGAATCCCTCTGCCAGCCACTGTTCCTTGGCCCCAGTGCAGATCATTCCTCTGCCAGCCCCCTTGCCTCGTGTACCCATGGAGTCTGGTCCCTTTTGTTCCTGTGGTGTGGTGGATTCTTGCCACGGAGCCCACCCGCCACCACCTCCCTCTACTTCTAGTGATATTGAGGGTTCAGAGGAGGAAGAAGAGGTGGCCTTACACTGGAGAAGCCTCTGAACATCTAGGACATACAAATGAAGTCGGAAAAATGGGATAGGGAGGAAGCATTTTTGCAAAGTTGGATTTAGCCCAGGCATGTCAACAGTTAACAGTACATGATGCCACAGCAGAGGCTCAAACTATAGTGACTCATTGGGGTGCATTTAAGGTCAAGCACTTGCAATTCAGGGTAAATGTGGACCCAGGATTGGGGGGGGGGGACGGGCTGTAAAAATTATAGATGAAAATGAACAAAAATAAATAAAAGTGCCCACCCAGCTGGGGAGCCACATGGTCGGCCATGTGGTCATTGCTTTAAAAAAAAAAAAAGCAGCGGGACTGGTCTACCACCGCCTGGCCTGCCTGAGTTAGGCTCGGTTTGGGTTCATACGATTTTTCTTTAAATTCATACAAACCTCAGAAAGAATAACATCACTCAGAGACTATTGGTGTCTTTTTATCATTGTGTAGTAGAAAGTGTACTGACGTACTGCATATGTGTGTGGTATGCCAGTTGCACGGTGGCAAAGAGGAAATCGCTCCAGAGGGTTCTCTCTATGGCACAGAAGATCATCGGATGCCCACTCCTCACATTGGAGGAATTACACAGCTCCCGCTGTCTTAAGAAAGCTCAGAATATTGTAGGAGATATTTCTCATCCTGGACACTCTCTGTTTGTACCATTACCATCAGGCAGAAGGTATAGATCTATTAGAACAAGGACAGAAAGATTCAGAAATAGTTTTTACCCAATAGCAGTAACCATGCTAAATTCTGTTAAAAATTAAGTTGACGGGTAATATTAGTGTTGAATGGGTTACACATATATTGTATGGGGGATTGTGTATGGCTGTGGTTGTTTTTTAAATAGTTCATGGGGATTGTCAAATACGGCTAGCTGATTTCTTCTTAAAGTGACACATTACCCCACATATTGGTACGGGTAGGCGTCCCACTGAACTGTTGATGAACAGGAGGTTTGTTGGATAGACTGCATCCATATCTGACATCAGATCATCCACTGCAGTGTGAAGCTCCAGAGGTCCCTTGACATTTTAAAGTGGGCGATTGGGTTTATGCCCGAAGTTATGGTGGAAGACCAGAATGGATTCCTGCAACTGTAACAGAAATAAGGGGGCCAGTGTCATATAGGGTGATCATCGGAGGAGGGAAAGTGTTAAGTTGGCATGTGGATCAGCTACAGTGTAGGTGGGCAGGCCTTATAAGTGTTCCAGAGGTTGATCCTACTGATCCTATAGAGGGAAGCTCTTCTCCCTCTCCCAAAATACCAGAACTAGGGGACATCCACTCAAATTGAGGGCTGGGAGAGTAAGAACAGACAAAAGAAAATATTTTTTCACTCAGCGTGTTGTTAGTCTGTGGAACTCCCTGCCACAGGATGTGGTGATGGCATCTGGCCTGGATGCCTTCCAAAGGGGATTGGACAGATTCCTGGAGGAAAAATCCATCACAGGTTACAAACCATGATGGAGATGTGTAATCTCCAGTCTTAAAACCGGGGTACTTCAAGGGGCAGATGCCGGGGAGTGATATCATGAAACAGATATCTAGTCTTGTGCACTCCCAGACGCATCTGGTGGGGCCACTGTGAGATACAGGAAGCTGGACTAGATGGGCCCTTGGCCTGATCCAGCATGGCTCTTCTTATGTTCTTTTGTTCTTATGAGATGGAAAATTTGATTATGCCTGGGGAGCATGGAGAGAGTACACCATTGACAGAGATGGGAACAACGGACCAGGAAACGATGGAGCATGGAACAATTTCAGATGGGGAAAGAAATTCAGAAGTAGAGACAGTGGGTGACCCAACAATGAGGGGTGATCAAGAACAAAGGGGAACTGAGGTAGTTGAAGAGCCATGGGGCTCACAATGGATGAGGAGCCGACTGAAATATCTACACCATTTTATTTGTAGTTAGATTTTTAGCAGGGGGAAGGGTGTTACCTAATGAAATACAGATAGCATTGCTGGTGAGGTGTGTGCTAGCTGCAGCTAATTGGCCATAGGGAGTGGTCTGCACCTCTTGGCAACATTTGTATAAATGTGCATGTGTGTTTGTTTTGACTGTACCTTATCTGACTTATGGAATAGAGCCATGATTATTTATCTCCATCATGAACCCACTATTTAACAGATAGTCTGTTTGCTAATATTTATATCCCATCTCCTTAGTGCAAACTGTACTATCCACAGGGGATTTCACCCCCTTTCTCATCCCCTCCTCGTACCCTTCCCCCCACTTCCCATTATTCCAACAGGGAGTTCTCCATTTCCTTTGGATTTTGGTCTTCCCTCCGTTTCCACTTGGGTTCTTTTCCAAGGCAGAAGGGGGAGCACTTTGGAAGTGCGTGTTGGTCTGCTTCTCTTCCCCTCCTTCCACATTTTGACATCAGTGCCTGACATGGAGTAATATGATCCTAAGATGCTTCATAGATATTACTGTATCTCAGAAATATACAGTATGTGTATCTCATTTTTCCTGCCAAGAAGGAGCAATGCTCTCTCCAAATAACCAAGCTACCTGAGAAGTTGCTTTGAAGGTAATCATCAGGACTAGACATGGGCACGACTCGGCGAAATTTTCATTTTCGTTTCCGTTTTTCGTTTCCGTTACGTAACGGAAACGGTAACGATAATTAAGCCATCAGAAATCGAACTCGAACCGAAAAAAGAAAAATTTGGTCGGGGTTTTTGTTTTCGTTTGTGGCATCGTGGCGATTGCGCAATGCGAAGCGCAGAAAAAGTTTTAAAACGTTTTTTTTTTTTAAAA
>JAHTLZ010001566.1:0-18652 GCA_023846285.1 Phrynocephalus versicolor | reverse complement strand
ACCAGGCTGGGGGGGGGTCATCCTCGTCGTCTCGCCATGCCATGCGGGGGGGGGGGGATCCAAAATGGCGACCACAATTTTTCTTTTGAAATTGTGGTCAAAAAACACACCAAATCACCACAAAAACATGTGAAATTTATTTATTATAAATGCCTGAATTTTAATAGTAGCAGCAGTGGGTTTTTTTATAGTAATAAAATGTCGTATTTCTTTTATTTTATTTTATTTTATTTTATTTTTAATTTTTTTACACCTGCCCATTTGGGCTGGGCATTTGTGAGATGGAAGATGGAAAGAAAATACAAACAAGTGTTGGGTTGTCCGCTAAAGAGGACGTTAAGACAAAACAGACTCAGTTAGAAGAGGAGGAAAAGGGAGAGATAACAAGAAAATTATTTATGGAGTCTGAAGAAAAGATAGAGATAGGATCTGGAGATAAAGAGAAAGATGAGAAGCTAAAAAACAGATTCAGAGAAGGCTATTTAGCCATTATTAAAGAGGTGAGAATATGGGAAAGTAGATATGAAGAATTGCATGATGTTGGTATAGAGATACTAAATAAAGGGACTCAGACAGAGAATGAAGCTAGAGAATCCAGGAACATTAAGGAGATTGGTATTCAAGTGGAAATGATGAAACTAGAAAATAGGTCAGCTGAAATACAGACAGAACCCGTTAAAGGGATAAGGGTTGAATCTAGAGGAATTCAAGTGGACAAGCCGGATAAGGGACAGGTTGTTAGAGAGATAGAAATACCAACAAAGAGTCAGGAGAAGAGTGGAAGCAGAAGGGGGGAGGGGCAAGGAGCAGCACGAGAGGGACAGTTGGAGAGGGGTTTAACGGCTGCAGTCGGGGGAAAGAGAGGAGAGGGGAAAAGGATATGGGAGAGGAAGAGTGCAAGATCTCTCACTCCCAATTCCTCTGGAAATAGCCATACAAGATTTAGGAGGTAATCGTCCATTTCAAGGCTATCAGAGGTACAATCGAGACCCCAATCCCCGGGATGGATCCCAGGCTGGGGATGGGATTATCCCCTCCGCACACCTACTCCCTCTCAAAGGAAGACAGCTGGTGGGGTTTGGAAGAAAACACCCATAAACAAACCAGAATAAGCAATAATCCGTTTGTTGAAGTTGAAGAGTTGTAACCCAAGTTTAAATATCCCTGTTTTAACCCCGCAAGTAACCAAAGACAAAGAACAAGAAAGAAACAAACAACTTTGTGAGTCAATCAATAAAAATTTATTAGATCTTTCCTTGAATCCTGACCATCATTTATTTTCACCATCTGAATCTTTAATCCAAATAGAAGAACCCCTACAGCATTGGATGGGACCATGCAATTTTTTTGAACCATTCCACCAATGGCATCGCCTGTTTTTTGACTGACACTTCTGGATGTCTCGGAGGGCATAAAAAGCCGAGGCACCTTCCAGAAATCGCAGTCGGGTGTATGGATGTAGTTGAGGGAGGAGGGCTGGCTGCTGGTGCTGGTGTGATCCGATTGAGATTGAGGAGGGAGGCTGGAGGCTTTAGGATTTAAGTTAAGCAGGCAGGGAGGGAATTGAATTTAGAAAATAATTTCTTTGATTCCCTGCAGCTTTGTCTGCTGAAGGGATTAGCAGTTTATTCTTTATTTCTTCTCTGGCAGTTTGTGAGGATTTTTTTCTGATATTGGATAAAGGGGGAGGTTCGACTTGGAGTGGGAGGTGTGGATTTATTTTAAAACTATATTATATGCTACCATTTATTTTCTATTTTCCCAACTTCAATTTGCTTGCACACACACACATTTGGGGTGCAAGCCAAGAACAGAACCTCTATCCTAAGTGATATCCTAACTACCCACTCGCCCGTCTGCCCGTGCCGCCGCCCGCTCGCCCGCCCGCGCCTCCCCTGCCGCTGTCGCCGCCCGCCCATGCTCCCCCGCCTCCGCTGCCCACCTGCCCCTCCCCCCGCCGCAAGCCCTCCGCCCCGCCTGCTGCCTAGGGCGCAAAAACACTTAGCGCCGACCTTGGTTGTGGGATGTCCCTATGCTCTGGGAAGTCAAATCGCGCTAAATCGCGGTGGAAATGACAAACAAAACGACGAAACGACAAATTTTTGAAAAATTTCACGACAAACAGAAACAACCTGAAACGGACCCGTTCCAACAAACGAAAACTCGAAACGTCATTTTTTCTGGTCGTGCCCATGTCTAATCAGGACAATGAATTCATATGGAAGAACTATGAGTAGCCAATACAACGTTCTGTGAGTTAGATCTAAAATGATATAAAAACATTATATGAAGGCTATGGAACAATTTGCATCCATTTATTACCCTGCACCTCACTAGGCTTTTCCCAGCATTGAAGGGAACCATTTCCTAAAGGTTTGTCACAGGAGGAGTGTAATAACACCCCTGGTTTTCCTCACCATCTTCATTGGGGTCACAATCGGCCTTCTCACTGCTGTTGGTGTAAGTGGGTCCACCCTAGACATGTGTTTCATTTCCTGGCATCCTCCATGGTAGTTCATTGGTTTTTTTACATGATATATCCATGTTTGTTTCTTTTTGGTAACATATTTTGTCTCTTTTTAGCAAGTAAGATGTTGCAGAGAAGAAATACAAGAAGAAATCAAGTGCAAAAGGAAGGGATTGAATGTTCAAATGCAGAAGACTATGTTAAAAATCCAGCAGGAAGGAAGATGTTTACAGGAAAACAGATACAAAGAAGGATGGACAAATCTATTGTTTGTCAGGAGAAAAACCCAACGTTTCAGAAAACATTGAAAGGGGAGGAAATGAATGAGGATGCCAGGTGTGAAAAAACCTTTACCAAAAAATCATCACTTTCTTCTCATCAAGAGAAAAAGTCATTGACATGCCTAGAGTGTGGAAACAGATACAGGTCTTCTAGAAACCTAACTATACACCTAAGAACGCATATTGGTGAGAAGCCATTTGAATGTCTAGAGTGTGGAAAGAGGTTCAGTCAAGCCGGAACCCTTGCTAGGCATCACAGGACCCACACAGGTGAGAAGCCATTTGAATGTCTGGAGTGTGGAAAGAGGTTCAGTCAAGCTGGAGGCCTTGCTAGCCATCACAGGATCCACACAGGAGTGAAGCTATTTGAATGTCTGGAGTGTGGAAAGAGGTTCAGTCGATCTGGAGACCTTGCAAGCCACCACAGGACCCACACAGGTGAGAAGCCGTTTGAATGTCTGGAGTGTGGAAAGAGGTTCTGTCAAGCTGGAACCCTTGCTAACCATCACAGGACCCACACAGGTGAGAAGCCATATGGCTGTCTGGAGTGTGGAAAGAAGTTTACTCAATATGTAAACCTTGCTAAACATCATAGGACCCACACAGGCGAGTTGCCATTTGAATGTCTGGAGTGTGGAAAGAAGTTCAGTCAGTCTGGAAACCTTGCTAGCCATCACAGGACCCACACAGGCGAGAAGCCATATGAATGTCTGGAGTGTGGAAAGAAGTTTACTCAATATGTAGACCTTGCTAAACATCATAGGACCCACACAGGCGAGAAGCCATTTGAATGTCTGGAGTGTGGAAAGAAGTTCAGTCAGTCTGGAAACCTTGCCAGCCATCACAGGACCCACACAGGCGAGAAGCCATATGAATGTCTGGAGTGTGGAAAGCGATTTGGTTATTCTGGACACCTTGCTTGCCATCACAAGACCCACAGAGGCAAGAAGCCATTTGAATGTCTGGAGTGTGGAAAGAGGTTCTGGCGATCTGGACACCTTGCTAGCCATCAGAGGACCCACACTGGTGAGAAGCCATTTGAATGTCTGGAGTGTGGAAAGAGATTTAGTTGTTCTGGACACCTTGCAAGGCATCAAAGGACCCACACAGGCGAGAAGCCATTTGAATGTCTGGAGTGTGGAAAGAGGTATAGTCATTTTGAACACCTTGCTAGCCATCAGAGAACCCACACAGGTGAGAAGCCATTTGAATGTCTGGAGTGTGGAAAGAGGTTCAGTCAATCTGGATACCTTGCTAAACATCGGAGGACCCACACAGGCGAGAAGCCATTTGAATGTCTGGAGTGTGGAAAGAGGTTCAGGCGATCTGGACACCTTGCTAGCCATCAGAGGACCCACACAGGCGAGAAGCCATTTGAATGTCTGGAGTGTGGAAAGAGGTTCAGGCGATCTGGACACCTTGCTAGCCATCACAGGATCCACACAGGCGAGAAACGATATGAATGTGTGGAGTGTGGAAAGAGGTTCATTCATTCTGGAACCCTTGTTAGCCATCACAGGACCCACACAGGAGAGAAGCCATTTGAATGTCTGGTGTGTGGAAAGGTGTTCAGTCAATCTGGACACCTTGCTAGTCATCACAGGACCCACACCGGCAAGAAGCCATTTGAATGTCTGGAGTGTGGAAAGAGGTTCAGTCAATCTGGACACCTTGCTAGGCATCAAAGAACCCACACAGGTGAGAGAAACTGTTCGAATATCTGGACTGAGAAAGGAGTTTTTTGTCATTCTTAATTGCCTTTCTACACAGCTTAGGATGCACAGATTTGAGAAGAAGTTTAGGGTTATAAATTTCGGTCTTATAAATGCTGTCAGGATAGAGGGTGTATAAGAAGGGTTTCAGGGGAGTCCCGGATTAAAGCACTATCGACCCTCTCCTGGGGAGAAGGGCAGTGCGGGGGAGGAAGAGGAGGAGGTTCTTTCCCTCCTGGTTCTTTCCCTCCTGAGTCAAGCTTTTTGGGAGGGAGAGTCTCAATAGGCCTAGGATTTATTTGACCCATTAGGAGAGGAAGGAATGTGTTGGGAAGAGGCAGCTGAGAAGCAGAAAAGCGTGAAACATAATTCCATAGATTTCAGTAATATTAATTTGAGAAAGAATAAGACCGTACAACGGATCAGCCAATGTAGGCATCCATCAAGGATTCTTCTGAGAGGCAGCCCTGACATAAATTTCTTCCCCTTCCACATTATATGTAGCCCATCCAGCTATTTGCAGATTGCTGCCATGTCTTCTCTTTGTCTTTTCATTTTCAGGATAAACACAACCAGATCATTAACTTCTTCCTTGCAGGGCTTGGTCTCCATGTTGGTTGCTTTCCTCTGGACATTTTCCACCTTTTCCAACTCCTTTTTTAACCTGGAGAGATTTGGCCTGCAAGAGATATCTTGTTTATTTGGGTCCTCAGGTTTGCCCATCTCTTACCCCCCCTCCCCCCTGCCTGGCCCTCCACGGGCTTTGGATCATTCTGTCTTGAACACGCCCAGCTGTTCACCTGTTGGGTGCAGGATGTGCTCCATAAAGTGGGGGTGGGGGTGGAGAAACAGCCCTCATATAGTGGTTGCTTCGCTGCTGTGGCTCCAAGCCCAGACATATACAGAGGGGCTTCAGACATCTCTCCCTCCCATCAACTTTCTAATCCATATGAACTGCAACCCCCTGCCTCTTAACCTCCTCCACCTGATCATTAGCAAATCCTTATTTCTGCCCTCAATGTGCCACCATGTACGCAGCCTCCCCCCTCCCCAAAAGTCCGAGGAATGTGACACTCCCTTCAGGAAAACACTCACCTAGATGTTGGGTCTGACAGATTTCCACTGTCAGCCACTGTTCCCTGGTCCCAGTGCACCTCATCCCTCTGATAGGATTTGAGAGGTCTCGATTCTAATCAACAATAAGGATTTGTTTTAATCATAAAAATATGCTGGAAATATACTAGGAAACTAGACGTTCTGTTATGGTGATACAGAGAGTTCTTTCACAATAACACTTCCCTATTTCAGTCACATGCTCTGAAGATACTTCCTGTTCTAGCTGAAGACTAGCAAAACCACAAAATTGTGAAATTATAGAAATGCTTATGTGACGGGATGTTGAATCAGCAAAGTGTCATTTTTATAAGTTTAACTTTGAACACACACAGAGGAACACCAGGTTATATGAGGAAAAGTAAAAGGAACAATTATTGATGCATCAGCAAATTGTCCCTGTAAAAGCGGAACTGTTTCCAGACTCTGAAGAGTATATAAGGAAGTCCTAAGGGCCATTTGAGTGTCCAGAATTTTGGGTGACCACCATTGTGTGTGTGTGTTGTGTCATTATAGTCGTGACTGACCCTTCGTGACTCCATGTCCATGGAGTATTCTTGGCAGGAATACTGGAGTGGTTTGCCAGTTCCTACTCCAAGGACCTACAGCACCTGGTATTCCCTGGTGGTCTCCCATCCAAGTACTGACCAGGGCCGACCCTGCTTAGCTTCCGAAATCAGGCGAGATTGGATGTGCTTCTTAGGGCATCTAGGCAGCTCCAACCACCATTAGTGTCACCCAAATTCTGTGATCCTAAGTGCATCTAGTATCTGCCTTTCTGTTATGTGTTGTGCTAATTTCCCATCTGTTGCATTAGATTTATGATCTATTCAATAAAAGATGTACTGTATTTGCACCATGAGCAAGATGGAGACGCAAAGTTATTTCAGAACAAAATTTCAACTTAACACCTCCACCAGCCCCCTTGCCACATGCGCCCTTGGGCTCTGCTCCCTTTTGTTCCTGTGGTGTGGCGGAATCTGCTTTGGAGCCCACCACCGCCACCTCCTTCTTCTTCGAGTGAGATTGAGGGTTCAGAGGAGGAAGAAAAGGTGGCCTGACACTGGAGAATGTTCTTAACATCTCGAAGGACATACAAATGGAAATTGGAATAGGTTGCAATTATCATTAAAGGGGAGAAGTGTGACAATTAAAATGAATGTTCTACCCAAAATGTTGTTCCAGATGATATTGGTGATCCTAAAAAATTTTTTTTCACAGAACTTGAAAAAAATGATCCTGAAATTTGTACGGCAAAGGAAGAAACCAAGGATTAAAAGGAAGTCTTTACAAGATACAAGGCGAGCAGGTTTTGGACTGCCAGATGGGGAACTGCCTTATAAAGCATGTATCCGGGGGTAAGGAAAAGAACGAATTCTACGAGAGAAACAGAGAATTCTGAAGCTAGAAAGTCATAAGCCTGGGGTGGCGTGACTTTACCTGGTACAAAAAGGCAAAGAGTACAAATATTTTAGTTCTGGTTTATTAGGAAGGCACAATGGGGGGTTGGGAAAATATCCAGAATCAAATATATAGAAGAATACTGGGTTGGGTGTCCCCTATAGAAGCTTTTCCACAACCAAATCTGATGACTGCTAGTGAGTTGAGGAGATAAGAAGATGTATTAAGGAATGGGAGATGTATTAAGGAATGCTGGAGTTTAAGGCTAAGGATGAAATTGTGAAGGATTGTATGGTTAAACGGCACAGAACATAGGGCATAATACTGAGTTAATGCATTTGGTCTCAGCCATGGCAAAGTAATATAAAATACACCAAAACTGTGAGCTTGAAAGAAAATGTCTATAAAATGTTTTATAGATGGTATATGGTACCACAAGACCTAGAGAAAAGGGGATGGAAATGTATCTGATATGTGTTGGAAATGTAAAGGCAGAGAAGAGAGCTTTTTTTCCTCTGCATCCAAGGGCGATCCGGACAGGAATATTGTTGAATGCTCCAAACACAACCTCCCCTTAAGAGAACAGGTTGTAATGGCCCCAGATGGGTCTCTCCCTCAGGTGCACGTGTGGTACAATAGGAACAAAATGGAAACATGTCCCCTTAAAGCCCTTTTTCAAGACCCTTCAGTCATTATCAAACAAGCAGATAAAGGTGGGGTAATCATGATTCAAAATGCAACAGATTATAAACCAGAAGTTTTGAGGCAATTAGCAGATACTTCAACTTACAAAATCTGCCCACAGGATCCCACATCAGACGTTTCAAAAGAAATCAAATTTATAATGGAAGAGGGGTTGACTTTAGGATATATAAATAAATCAGAATATCATTTTTTAATCTAACAGTAACCCTAGGATACCAGTGTTTTATACTTCTTTTTTTTAATATTTTTTTATTAATAAATTTTAAACTACATACAACAACATAAGGAATGAGAATTAAAAAAACTACAACAAACAATATAAGTGCACCCCCATCCCACGGGCCCATCCATGCATTCTTATTCGTTGCTCCATCTTCTGTTCTTCTAGTAATCTTCTTAAAGTTCTCTTCTCCAGAATTGTTGTGAGATATTCGTGGACTCTTTCCCTTTTCCTTCGAGTAATACATAATCTAATAATTTAACCCCAGATATCATAGAAAATGTCTTTTTTCATTTCTCCTCGTTTAACCTTTAAACTGCAGGACAGTTTATCGTTTGTAGCTATATCCCAAAGTTCATTATACCAATCTTCCATCTTGAATTCTAATTTTAACTTCCAATTTTTTGCTATGATTAATCTAGCAGCTGTCATAAAATTTGCTATTAGTTCCTTTGTCGTAGCATCATAATCTTTACTTGTTAAGAATGATAATAATGCTATCTCTGGATTACAATCTATATCTATCTTAATCATATTACTTAGCTCTAAAAACACTTTTTTCCAGAATCTTTGGACTATTTCACATTCACACCAAAGATGCAAATAAGTACCAAGCTCTTTTTCACATTTCCAACATATATTAGAGTAAGCAGGATTCATTCTATTTAGTCTAACGGGTTAAATACCATCTAGAAACCAATTTAAAGTACAGTGGTACCTTGTATAACATAATTAATTCGTTCCAAATCAAATTACGTTATACAAGTTTTCCGTTGTACAAACCATAATTTCCCATAGGAATGCATTGGAAGTGGATTTAATCCGTTCCAATGCATAGTCAAGAGTACAGTACTGTAATGAGGAGGCAGTCCTGGTCCCATCTCAGAGGGGGCTCGGCGCCCACCGCGACTCAAGCCTCCTCCCCCGCGCCCCCGCCACCCTCAGCACCCTAAAAATGGGACCTTGGGGGGGTGTCACAGTCTCAGCCGAAGCGGGATGAGGGGAGAAGAGGCGCGGGGCGGCAGCAAAAGCCCCCCCCCGGCCAACGAGAGGTGCTCCGGCTCCTTTTTTAAAATGATTAAGCCGGCCGAGTTGCGCTCCTTCACACCCGCCGCGCTCCCTCGCCTCGCCCCCTGCCCCCCTTCTCGCAGTCACGCTCGCTCTCGCCTGCCGTCTCTCTACCCCCCCCCCCCGCAACACCAACAGACACGCCGCCCGGGCTGCGAGAGAGCGAGAGAAACTGCGGCGGAGCGCGGCGCTGCTTCTGGGCTGCGGTGATGACGAGGGAGGCGGCGGGCAGGCGGGCGGGCAGCGTGTGTGTGTCTGTCCGGGCGTCCCTTCCTAAAGCAGGCTGATCCCCCCCGCTTCCTTCGCCGATGCCCCCGAACCCAGCCATGGTCCCGCCGCCGCCGCCGGAGGAGGATCCGAGCCCTGCTTGCATCGCCCGGGAAGCCCCCGGCCGCGAAGGGGCAGCGGTCCTCAGGAGGACTTAGTGGGGCCCGAGCCACCGGCCCGCCGCCTGCTCACTCTTGCGCTCCCGCTCTCCTCCGGCCCCCTTCCTTCCTTCCTTCCTTCCTTCCTTGCCTGCCTGCCTTCCTCCCCGTCGTAGCCTACATACCACCGCTTGCACCGCCGGCATCTCTGCATCGAGCCACAGGTCTGCACCCCGCGGGGGGGGGGGATTGGGGAGCCCAGGAGGAAAGCAGGGCGCGGGGGGGAATGTTGGGCACGCGAAGCCATGGGGGGGGACTGAGAGCGCCGGGGAAAGCAGGTGCTGCAGGGAGGGAGGGAGGGAACGGATGGGAGGAAAGGCGCCCAGTGGAGGCAGAGCGATCTCGACCCCCCCCCCGGGGTGGAAGGAGGGACCCCCTGCATGGCAGTGAAAGGGGGAGGGTACAGAACCACCGGCCATAGGATGGGGGTGGGTAGTGGGTCTGAACGTGGACCCGTGGGGTCCAGCACGACATCCCCCCTTCACCCGCCAGTGCCATTCCAGAGGGGAGAAGAGGCGCGGGGCGGTAGCAAAAGCCCCCCCGGCCAACGAGAGGTGCCCCGGCTCCTTTTTTAAAATGATTAAGCCGTCCGAGTTGCGCCGTCCTCCCCCCCCCCCACGGGCTCTGGGAAGGAGTCGAGCCACGGGTGAGGCGGGGAGGTGTTCCTTTTTTGAATACCCCGCGGAGGGAGCGCATTGGGCGGCCAAGCGTCTTCCCCCCACCCCCAGTGCCTGAGCGGTGAGGAAGGGGTGGGGGCGCAGGCAGTGGCCCGGGTCCGTCCGTCAGCCCGTCAGCCCCTTTTTTCTAACACACACACCCGCTTGCCACCCCCCGCCCACTGCTGGAGGGCCATGGGAGGGAAAGAGGCCATGCTCCCGACACTTCCTGTTCCCCTTTCTCCACCGCCTGCTGCCTGGGACTGAGGCTGCCGCTGCCCAGCGCGTCCAGAGCGCGCCAGGGACGGGGAGAGAGAGAAGGAGGGCGAGAGACACGCCCCCTCCCCTGGCTTCGCACTCCCTCCCTCCCCTCCCCTCCCCTCTTTCCCCGACCGCCCCGCGTCCTCTTCCGGGGTGGCTGCAGGTGGTGGGCGGAGGTGGCCACGGGGGTGGGGGGAGGGAGTGAGGGTGCGCCCCTTGATATATATACTGTACAGTGGTACCTCGTATAATGGAGGGAGTGGGGTGCATCGGGAATTCCCCCCCTCGCCTCTTGCTGGAGCCCTGGAGGACTTAGTTCCGAGGGGCTCATGGGGGGGTGGATTTTTTTTTCATTGTACGGATTTTTCGTTAAACAAACCCTACGTTATACGAGGTACCAGTTTTCTTTCATCCTGACCGATAATGATCTCAAAATTCTCATATTCCAAATTTTCTTCCAGTCTTCTTTCTCTATCTGTACATTAAGATCTTGGTTCCAGACTTCTCTCAAGGTATTTAACTCCTTCATTTCTAATGATTCCCCTAGTATTTTATATATTTTACGTGTTATTCCTTTTTCTGAATTTTCCTGTTCAGACTCTAGTGATAATAGGAAGTGTTCAAATTTTGTGCACTCTCTGATTTGATTATTTCTTTTTTCCCAGTCCTTCGTCCATTTTCCTAGTTGAATATAATTTAACCATGTTAAATCACTGGATTGCAAAATATTTTTTATATCCTGAATTGTTTTAATCTTGAGCATCCAATCCTTTAGTCTAGCTACTTTCTTAATTTTAAATAACTCCAGGTAATGCTTCAAGTTGACTGGAAAGCTTTCCAAGTCAGTAACTATAGCCAGTGGGGATCCCTTCGGAGACAAGATTTTTCTATATGTTCTCCATGTAACAATTAGACTATTCAGTAGGGGGTTGTCAGTCTTTACTTTGTTTTTAACTTCCGTGAATAATAATGTGTTTATTTCCCCCTTTATATCCAAAGACTCTTGCTCCCACCATATTAGCTTCTGTGGTTTAAAAAGAATTTCCCCCAGCGAACTAAGTTGATTGGCTATATAGTAATTTCTTATATTGGGTATACCTATTCCTCCTTCTTTCTGAGATCTGTACCATAGACTTTTATTTATTCTTGATTTTTTCCCTGCATTACAAAACCTATTTATCATGTCTTGGAGAGTTTTAATTTCCTTTTCTAAAAACTGAACCGGTAGCATTTTAAAAATAAAATTAATTTTTGGAAGTATTTTCATTTTTATCAATGCAATTCTACCAAACCACGATAATTTTAGTTTAGAGTAAGATAATAATTTGTTTTTCATCTCTTCTTCTAATTTTGAAATATTTCTTTCTTTAGTTTTAATGAATTCTTTATGGAGTTCTAATCCTAGATATTTAATGCTTTTTCCCAGTTTAAGTCCAGATTTTTCAATCATCTTTAAGTCATGTTTTCCATAATTGAACAATAAACTCTCTGATTTTTGCCAGTTTACACATAATCCTGTTATCTCTCCAAATTCTTCTAAATGAGTTTTTACTCTTTGAATATTCTCTATTGGGTTTACAATAGTCAAAAGAGCATCGCCCGCGAATAAACTAATTTTAGTTGCCCCATCTTTCCCTATACCTTTAATAGATTTATCATCTCTTATAGCATTTGCCAGGAGCTCTATAACAATACAAAAGAGGACTGGAGAAAGAGGACATCCTTGTCTAGTTCCCCGGCCTAGGGTGATTTGTTCGGTCAATCCATCATTAACTATTATTGAGGAAGTGCCCTTTGAATATAATTGATTTATTACTCCCAAAAAGGATTTCCCAAATCCCCATTTTTTTAACAAATTTTTTAACGTGGGCCATTGAACACAATCAAAAGCTTTAAAAAGATCTAGAGATAACATCCCAGCTTTAGTGGTACTTTTCCCATTTCATAAAGAACATTCAAATTCCTTCTAATAATATTTGCCATTTGTCTACCTTTAATAAAACCACATTGATCCTCTTTAATATATTTAGCTATAAATTTATTCATTCTTTTAGCCAGAATTGCTGTGAAAATCTTGGCATCTTGATTTAATAAGGATATTGGTCTGTATGACCCAATATCCATTAAATTTTTATTAGGTTTTGGAATTAAAATAGTTAAAGAATGGGTCCAAGATCTCGGAATTTGTTCTCCATCCAAAATTTCATTATATAGCTTCTTTAATTTAGGTATTAATACTGCTTTAAAAAGTTTATAAAATTCAGGTCCCAGAGCATCCACTCCGGGCGTTTTATTATTCTTTAATTTGTCTATTACCTCGCTTATCTCTTGGTCTGTAATGGGCTTTTCCATTTCCATCATGTCTTCCTGTTCCAAGACCCTCTTTAAGTTCTTAGTGATGTACCTTTCTATATCCTCCTTAGGTTTATTTTTTGCAGTATATAACAACTGATAAAACTCTTGTATAGCTTTTAACTTTTCCTTCATTTGTGTGCATGTCTTGCCTGAGGAGTCTTTTATAATCCCTATTGTATTCTTGTCTTGTCTTTTCTGTGCTAATCTGGCTAAAAGTTTTGAGTTCTTATTGCTGTATTCAAAAAAAATTCTTTTTAAGTACAGAAGATTCCTTTGTGTTTGTTGTAAATCTAGATCTTCTAACTCTTTTTTTTTGCTTCAATCAACCTCAATATCTTATAATCCTTAGTATGAAAGAATTGAGATTCTAAATCTGCTATTGATTTTTCTAATTTTCTTTTATTTAAATCTTCCTGTTTTTTAGTTTTAATATTTTCTTTTATGATAAGGCCTCTAGCTACCGCTTTCAGGGTGTCCCATATAATTGGTGTTTGGCTACCTGCCTTTTCGTTTATATCCCAAGTTTCCAACCAGTCTTTTTTAACCTTTTCCAGCACTTCTGGATGTTGAAATATTTTTAAATTCATTCTCCACCTTTTAGCTTCTCTATAATTTTTATTTGTTGCTAAATCGATCGACATTAAAGCATGGTCCGATGTTTTTATGATCTCAATCTCGGTATTATTTACCTTGGGTATTAGACTTTGTGAAACAAACACAAAATCTATCCTAGAATAGGTTTTGTGTACTGGTGAGTAGAAGGTATATTTTGTTTCCTCTCCTTTCAGTTCTCTCCAGACATCCTTCAATCCTGTTGTATTTATAAACTTTGCTAGAGTTGTATGTCTTGTTCTCCAATCTTCCTTTTTACAGACCGATTTATCTTTAATTTTATCTAAGACCATATTAAAATCCCCTGCCATTATTAAATACCCCCTTTTAACCAATTCAATCTGATCCCAAAGGTGCTTGTAAAAGCGTCCTTGATTAACATTTGGTGCATACAGATTTACCAAAGTGTAGTAATCTTTCCCCATTAGAACTTGCAATATTATATATCTACCTTCTAAATCTTTTACCACATTTTCAACAACACATTCACAATTCCTTGAGATTATAATGGCAACCCCTCTTGCTTTAGATGTGCCAAAGCTTTTTTCATATATATCAACATTTGGAATTTTTAATTCATTAATACCATCTCTTGTTTGATGAGTTTCTTGCAAAAAAGCAATATCTATTTTGTGCCTTTTGATCATCGCTTCAATTCTGTTTCTCTTCGAAAATGACCCCAGACCTTTTACATTCAACGTTGCTAATTTTATAAACTTTCCCATAACCTAGTTCTTTTGATTACAATATTCTGGAATGGTCCCGTTGTGCACACAAAAGTAAAAACACCAACAGTTAATAAAAAATAAACTAAAATAAATCTAATCCTCCACCCTAAAAAACTATTCTTTTCTCCCACCCCACCAGCTATCATACTGTTTAGCATGTGCATCAAGGGGATGGGAGGGAGGAGGTCCGTCCACAGACATTAGCCAACCAAGATCTCATTAGCTCTTAAGTAGCATGTTACTGTAAGTTCCATAAATTTATTCTACCCCCCCCTAAACCACCCTCTCACCACCTCCACCCCCTCAAAAAAAAAAGAAAGAAAGAAAGAGGGGAAGGGGAGGGGGAAAATAATAATAAAAGAATAAAGATAATAAAGAAAAGAGAGGAGAGAAGAAAAAAAAGAAAGAAGAGAAAGAAAGGGAGGGGGAAGAGGGAGGAAGGGAAGAGGAAGGGAAGGGAAAAAAGGGGAAAGGGTGAAAGAAGAATAACAAAGGGGATGATAGGGGGTGGGAGAGGGGGAAGGAGAGAGGAGTAAACTAAATGAGTTTCATCTATTCTTCATCTTCATTGAGGATTCCTGGAGCCAGAGTAAACAAAAAAAAAAGTTCACTGTCCTGATGTTGCCTCAGAAGTTCCCGGAGAAGGACGAGCAGAAACTGAGTCGTCTTGGATATTCCATGCTTCAAGAAGGTGCTGGCCTTCTTCTAGAGAGTGAATAGTGTGTTGGACAGAGCCTTTCCAAACTTTCAAAAATAGGGGGTGGCCCCAAGAATAGCGACAGTTGTTCTTCCTTAATATGGTTGTGACTGGTCTCATCGATTTACGCCAATCAGCAGTTTCTTTGGAGAAATCTTGAAAAACTTGCACAGTTGCATCTCCTCTCTTAAGAATATTAGGATTGGCTCTAATTGAAGACATAAGACGCTCTTTATTTGTGTTTTATACTTCCAAAAATTCACAAGCAACAATTTCGTATAAAAGGTAGACCCATTGCATCTGGTACAAATTCAGTTTTAGAGCCCCTTTCTAAATTTGTAGATGAGTTTTAAAACCCTTCATACCTTTAATATCTTCCTACGTTCAAGGTTCATTAAAGCAATTGGGCCCATTCAGATAGAAGATCAGGACTTCCTAATCACCATGGATTTCAACCCCCTTTATACCAACATACCCCAAGAAAAGGCATTCATGATTTTTATGACACCCTACAGAGACCTTTGGGTAGTGGGCGGCATATAAATTCAATAAATAAATAAATGAATAAATAAATAAATAAATAAATAAATAAATGAATGAATGAATAAATAAATAAATAAAAGAACAGAGAAACATCTGTCTTCCCCCTTGTCAGGAATTGAACTAATTCCTCAGTATCACCTTACCAGCTGTTGTGCTTTCTCATTAACTACCAGTTGATTGTGCTGCCTCATGAATATCGAAGAGACGATGTGTTACCTTAATGTTACCTTACATCAAAAGGAAGAGGTGTGAATTAAAGATAGAGGAAGGCAAATGTTTTCCCCTACAGATAAACTTTCTTTGTTGCCAAGATCAAAAGGTGCCCTTAGCTTCGTAACTGGAAAATTTGACTTCTTTGGAGAAGTGGTTTATTATTTATTTATTTATTTATTTATTGCATTTATATCCCGCTTATCTTCAATTTTGAACTCTAAGTGGTTCTTCTTCATATAAAAGAATTACTCAGACAAAGGGTTGTTGTTGATTGAGGCTGATGGTAATGTACCTTCACTGGCCAGGAGGGCAAAGGAAGATGTGGGTCCTTATCATCAGAAATGTGCTTTCCTTTAAGTAAGTAGACAGACTAGAACTAGAGTTTCTTATTTTCTGAGAATTGCAATATCCTACGTTATCCATCGTTTACTCTTTTTCTTTTGTAACGTGAAGATTGCCTTGCAAGGTGTCTTGCAATGGTAACCTCATTCTTTATGTTTTCTCAATAAAACAACATTTTTATATTTTAACCAGAGTGTGATTTTTGTGCCTGTGGGAGTGGTCTTGCTAAAATCAGTGCCTATAATTGGCAGCTACTGGAACTCCTGTGAGCATAGTTTGTTTTCCTTTTGTACAGGAACAGATCTCTAACTCTTTCTGGGTACCCCAGGCTGGAGGGGAAAAGAAGGGGCTGGCAGGGTGCTTAATCCCCTGGCTGCAGACACAGCGTTGGGTTTTGCTCACGCCCGACTAGCAAACGGTGGGCCGTTGGCCTCGTGGATCCTTCCTGCAGATTCCCTGAGACACGTGGAAGCCTCGAACTTTGGTTTCTTGGTGGCAGCAGGACTCCACGTGTCATCTTTTAAACGTTGACACCCCTTTTTACACTCCTTAGCAGAAATAGCCCTTACTAAAACTCTTTTAAATTTGGAAACAGATTTTATTGGCAGGCTAAAGGAGTGGTCCTGTGATTTCCCATGGCCCCAGAAGTAGCAAATTTATCCATGGAAACACTCAAAAGGCATGTTCATTCTCAATCAAATCCTATTTTGAGCTATGTGTTAAAATGGTTCAGATACAACTGATGATATTTTTATAGTTTGGAGAGGACAAGAAAATTTAATAAAGCTGTTTTTTTTTTAATTGGATCCATTCTTTGATTTTACTGTTAGAAAATGTTCTGGCTGGCTACACACCACTCTCTATAGAAAACTCACAGATTGGATTTCATATCTTAGACTTGACAGCTCCCATCCAAAATTTTTAAGATACCCTATGGGCAACTCTTTAGAATCAAAAGGAATTGCACCAACACATAAGATTTTAAGCTAGAAGCCCATCCATTAAAGAGGCAGTTGTTGCCTAAAGGTTACCCTAAACAGTTTATTAAAAATAACTTTATCAAAGCCAGGAAGAAAAGAATGGATGATCTATTGCATAACCAAAATAGAAACCCAAAGAACTGAGTTGTGCTCACATATAATCATATTACAGATACATTAGAACATAAGAACATAAGAAGAGCCATGCTGGATCAGGCCAAAGGCCCATCTAGTCCAGCTTCCTGTATCTCACAGTGGCCCCACCAGCTGCACTTGGGAGCGCATGAGACTAGACATCTGTCTCCTGGTACCACTCCCCTGCATCTGGCCCTTGAAGTACCCCGGTTTTAAGGCTGGAGATGACACATCTCCCTCAAGGTTTGTAACCTGTGATGGACTTTTCCTCCAGGAATCTGTCCAATCCCCTTTTGAAGGCATCCAGGCCAGATGCCATCACCACATCCTGTGGCAGGGAGTTCCATAGACTAACAACGCGCTGGGTGAAAAAAAATATTTTCTTTTGTCTGTTCTTACTCTCCCAGCCCTCAATTTGAGTGTATGTCCCCTAGTTCTGGTATTTTGTGAGAGGGAGAAGAGCTTCCCTCTATCCACTTGACTCATGCCCTGCATTATTTTGTACGTCTCAATCATATCCCCCTCAAGCGCCTTTTTTCCAGACTAAAGAGGCCCAAATGTTTTAGCCTTTTCTCATAAGGGAGGTGCCCCAGCCCAGTAATCATTTTAGTCGCTCTCTTCTGCACCTTTTCCAGTTCTACTATGTCTTTTTTGAGATGTGGAGACTAGAATAGTACACAATACTCCAGCTGCGGCCTTACTATTGTTTTGTATAATGGCATTATAATGCTGGCTGTTTTATTTTCAATCCCCTTTTTGATAATCCCTAGCATAGAATTGGCCGTCTTCACTGCTGCTACACATTGGGGAGACACCTTCATGGAGCTGTCCACCAACACACCAAGATCTCTTTCCTGATATGTCAGAGCCCATGAGTTGATGATAGATAAAGTTTTCATTTTTTGCCCCAATATGCATTACTTTACATTGGCTAGGCGTTTGAGGCAAATAACACGCGGAAAAGAAGAAGAAAAAACTATAAATAGATCAGCCCTTGTAAGCCACGAATGGGACTCAGGTGGAAACAGAGGTAAAAAGACCCACCGGATGTTAAGGAGGCTGAGGTTAAAAACAAAACAAAACACTTTCATAAAAGAAGAGAACCAGTTGGTTGATTTTATATATATATGGTCTGTTCTTTCCCAGATCCACTTTCTCCCCCTCTTTATTTTGTAGACTGGAAGCACCTCAACTCTCCCAGTCCTCTGGCCGTTTGCTCCTCCTCTGGGAGCTCTCAAAGATCCCATTCGGTGCTTGGTGAGACGACATTGGGCATCTCTTTTAGTCTCCTGGGATGTCCACCTTCAGGTCCAGGAGAGATGAAATCATTCAAAGTCACCAGATGTTCCTTTGCCACTTCCTTTTCCTATGTTGACCCGCTTCCCTCTCCTGTCTCCCACAGGGATGCTTTGGACCCAATGTGGGGGTGGATCTTTTACCCCCAAAAAACACACACCCTCAATTCCCAATGTTCACCTTCCCTCCACCCTCAGGACCGTTGAGCCCTTGTTACCCACGAATGGGACTGCTGTGGAAACAGAGGGAAAAAGAGCCACCAGACGTGAAGGAGGCTGAGGTTAAAAAAACCCAACCACTTTCATGAAAACAGAGAACCAGATGGTTGGTATATATATAAAAATTAAACCATCCAAGGCTGTCCAAGAGCCTTCTGTTCATGGTGGGAGGGCGTGGAGGAGAGTGCCTGGACTTCCCGCCCTCCTCCAGCCTTACACCCGAG
>JAHTLZ010001564.1:0-17404 GCA_023846285.1 Phrynocephalus versicolor | reverse complement strand
TGAAGCAGCCTGGATCATCATCAGGAGCATGTGATGAAGTGATCAAGTGTTACCCACAGTAACACAGTTAATTACACATTGCAGTCAGCTGATCCCTGACTTCATTACTAGAGTTACAAACTCTTCAGCAACTTACACAAATTATTAGTTACTTTTACTGTTAAACCCTAACACTCCTCAACAGAGGTTGGGGTACAAACGGGGACCCTTGCTCAGGACTTGGAGCAGAAGGAGGGGTCTGGTGGGGAAGCCGCCTGTCCAAAGCGGGAGGATAATTATTTATTTACTTATTTATTTATTTTTTATTTATTTAAAGACTTATATCCCGCACCATCTTCCCTTACGGGAACTCTGGGCGGCTAACACGTTAAAAGCATACAGAGAAAATAAAACCTCCTAGCAAGGCAGCGGAGGACAGATGGCGGCAGAAGATAGGACAAAAGGAAAAGAGAAAAAAAAAACCCCTAACTAATAAGGTCACCATAGGCTTCTATAAAGAGGAAGGTCTTCAGAGCCCTCTTAAAGGCGGGCAGGGACTCCAGCAGGCGCAGCTCAGAAGGAAGATGGTTCCAGAGCGAGGGCCCCACCACAGAGAAGGCGCGGCTCCGCGTGAGCGTTTTCCGCGCCTCTCTGGGTGTGGCCACTCTCAAAGAGCGCGCCTGCGACGATCTCGTGGGTCTGGATCCAGATGCCCTCTGGGAGATGCGCTCCTCCAGGTATCCTGGTCCCAAGCCGTGGAGGGCTTTGAAAATCAAAACCAGGACCTTGAACCTGATCCGGAAGACAACGGGGAGCCAATGCAAGCGGACCAGGACTGGGGTGATGTGCTCGTATCTACGGGCACCCAACACAAGCCTGGCCGCTGCATTTTGCACCCGCTGTAACCTCCGGACCAGGGTCAAGGGCAAACCCACGTAGAGGGCATTGCAATAGTCGATCCTCGAGATCACCAGGGCCTGCACGACTGTTCTCAGGGAGGACTCATCAAGGTACTGGCGGATCTGGGCGATCCTGCGGAGGTGGAAAAAAGCGGCCCTGGAGACGGGCGTCACCTGGGCTTCCAGGGAGAGGGCCGAGTCCAGGACCACGCCCAGATTCCTGGCCCTGTCTGTAGGCTGGAGGGAGATACCCCCCAGACTAGGGAGGGGGCCATTGTACCGAGACGAGGGCGCTCTGAAGAACAGAACCTCCCTCTTCTCTGGATTGAGCTTGAGCCGGTTATCTCTGGTCCATTCCAGTACGGCCTCCAGGCACAGATCGAGGGAGCGAACCGCCTCCTCTGCAGATGTAGAAAAGGAGATATAGAGCTACGTGTCATCAGCGTACTGATGACAGCGAACTCCATATCTCCTGATGACCTCCCCCAGCGGCCTCATATAAACATTGAACAGCACGGGGGAGATTGCCGACCCCTGGGGCACCCCACAAGGGAGAGTCCAAGGAGCCGACAAGACATCCCCCAGCTGTACCTGCTGAGTCTGGCCGTGGAGGAAGGAACGGAGCCAGGCCAAAGCCTGACCACCAATTCCCGCCTCAGCGAGCCGGGCCAGAAGGTTACCGTGGTCGACGGTATCAAAGGCTGCTGAGAGATCAAGGAGGACGAGCAGGGAGGAACTCCCCCTGTCGGCCTCCCTGAGGAGGTCATCCTGCAGAGTGACCAGGGCGGTAAATGAATTCGCCTATGTTCACGCCCTGCAGAGACTGTAGAAACAATCTGTTTGTTACTAATGTTGAACCTGTTGAAACCAAAGTTCAAGTGGATGCCTCTGCAAGGGTAAGTCTTGTCTGACAAATCTTTTAGAATTTTTTGAAAAGGTCAGCAGGCATGTAGATTTGGGTGAACCGGTGGATATAGTCTATCTGGATTTTCAAAAGGCCTTTGACACAGTCCCTCACCAGAGGCTGCTGAGAAAATTGCACAGTCAGGGGATAAGAGGGCAGGTCCTCTTATGGATTGAGAACTGGTTGAGATCCAGGAAACAAAGAGTAGGTGTCAATGGGAAATTTTAACAATGGAGAGAGGTGAAAAGCGGTGTGCCCCAGGGATCTGTCCTGGGACCGGTTCTTTTCAATCTGTTCATAAATGACCTGGAGACAGGGATAAGCAGTGAGGTAGCCAAGTTTGCAGATGACACAAAACTTTTCCATGTGGTAATAACCAGAGAAGATTGTGAAGAGCTCCAGAAGGATCTCTCCAAACTGGGGGAATGGGCTACGAAATGGCAAATGTGTTTTAATGTAGCCAAATGTAAAGTAATGCATATTGGGGCAAAAAATCAAAACTTTATCTATCAACTCATGGGCTCTAAGTTATCCGTGACAGATCAGGAAAGACATCTTGGTGTGTTGGTGGACAACTCCATGAAGGTGTCTACCCAATGTGTGGCAAGACTGCCAGATCCCTTCCACAGGTACCTAAGAGACTTCTGGCTGGTGGGAAAAGGCGGTGGACACTCCCCACCCCCCCACCCACCCCATAGATTGAGAGGCTCCCTAGGCTTTGGCCTCCTTGGCCCATGCATAGACCTGGCCCGGTCTCCCCCCCCCCCAAATTGCACCTTCTCCCTTCATTCAAAATCCCTTTGAGGTTCTCCTTCCCTCTGAAGCCACTTCCTGTGTGTGTTGGGGGGGGAGGCGGGGTTTTGCCATTGGAGACCCAGGCTTGGAATCCTGGGAGTTGTGGTCCACAAAACATCAAAGAGGGCCGGGAGAGTTTGGACCTGCCTGGCGCCAGAGAGAGAGAGAGAGAGAGAGAGAGAGAGAGAGAGAAGAGCACAGGGGGAGGGGAGGGGGGATTCAGTCCTCCAAGTGGGAGGGGGAGGGAGGAGAGAGAGCAGCGAGTCCCGTCTTCCTAGAGTGGCCAGGGAAAGGGGGAGGTGGTGGAGGGGGGCAGCTCTGCGCCAGGATTTCTTTCCTCCCTGCCCCCCCAAAGGCTCTGGAGAGGAAAAGAGACCCCCCCCAAGAAGAAGGGGGAGGAGGAAGAGGAAGAAGAGGAGGTGGGTTGTGCAATCTTGGGGGGGGTTGCAATGCTATTGGGGGGAGGATGTGGAGGCTGCAGGGGAATTGGGGGGGGAGAAGTAAAGACCCTCCTGGGCATCCCTTCTGGAGGGGGGGAAGAGGAGGAGGAGGGGGGCTTTGCTTATGAAATCTGTGATGGGGTGGGGGTCCCAGGAAGGGGGGGAACCTAAACTCCTTTGGGAGTCCGGAGGGAGAAGGAGGCGTTAAATTTCCCTCCCCCCCTCTAAGAGACCCCTCCTACTTCCTCCTTCCCTTTTCTCTCTCCCCCATTTTAATTTGGAGGGAGGGGGAGGGAAAGGAATGAAGGGGGGGCAGATCCAGGCAAAAAAAACCCTCCTCCTTCCCTATATCCCCCCCCCACCAGCAAGGAAAAACAGGCGGAGGAAGCAGCTTTTAGGGAGGACAAAAAAAGGAGGGAGGAAAAAACCGCGAAGAACAGGGGGGGAGGATGGGGGGGCTTTTGCCATGGAGGGGGTGTGTGGAAGGAGGAGGAGGGGACGCCTCCCTGCCCTCCCATAAGAAAAAAAAATCAAAGTTCATTAAGGAAAAAGACCAGGAGAAAGGATTGGGGGGGGGGGGAGAGGACAGAGAGAATGAGAGAGAGAGAAGGAAATTCTCCCTGCCCCCCAAAAAACAACCAAAAAAAGGAACCAATCCTCCTCCTCCTCCTTCTGTTAAAAATCCCAGCCTGGACTTCCCATTATTAATTTGATTTCCCCTTTTCAGCGGCCAGGATCCCTTGAGGAGGTGATTCCATATTTCCCCCGACACTGAAGGGGATCTACTGAATCCAGGACGGGGATCCCTGCCTGAGGGGTCCCTTTGGGGTTCTGGGAATGAGGTCCGTCCAGGTAAGGGTTCCCTTTGACTCCTGGTTAAAGAGGAAGAAGGGTAGTTTTGGTTGCCCTGATGGGATGCCCCCACCCTCAAAAGAAGCTGCCTCCCCCCCCCCCAGCATGCCTTCTCAAGAATGTTTTTATTTCTTTACTGATGCATTTCAATGGATTTATATGCTATGACTCCTCGGGGTCATTTAAAGGAGTTAAAACCCCTCGCCCACCTCGCGATATAAGCAGTGAACGAAAAATGAAATATTGACACCCCACCTATCCCCACCGCAAAGACAGCCACAGACTCTAAATGAAGGAAGATGACTTGTAGTCAGGCAAAGGTGGAGCCTTCCCACTGGCCTCTCCAGCTCTGATAGATTTTGGGTTTTGTACTCCTGATGTTAAGAGCAAAAGAACAGAAGAGCAGCCTTGCTGGAAGAGGCCATCACAGCCCACTCAGTCCTGCGTTCTGCCTCACACAGCCGTGGCTCACCATTGGCTTCAGGGTATTCCCAAGCAGATGTCCTCCCCTGCTTACGATTCCCTGCCAATGGCATCGAGAAAGTTCCTGCCTCTCTCTCCAACTCAGAGGTTGTCCTTAGACATCCATATCGATAGCCATTCATCCCCTTGTTCTCCATTAACTCGTCCAATCCTTTGTTAAAGCGGTCAAGGCTGAGAGCTGTCACCACTTCTCCTGGCAGGGAGTTCCATAGACCAAGGATCCTGAAGTTGCGTCTTATTCTCCTGTTTTTATTTCTTTACTGATGGATTTCATGCATTTATATGCTATGACTCCTCTGGGTCATTTACAGGAGTTAAAACCCCCTGCCTGCCTCGCCACATGACCAGAATGTGTGTAGAACAACAGAGAATAAAGCTGGTAAGACCTAGGATTGAGCAGCCATGTTTTAGTGCCACTCCTGGGTCCATGCACTGATTGGCCCATGATTTGTGGTGCACAAGTTTTGGGCAAACATGGGGCCTACGATGGGGGTACTAGTTTGGGAGGGTTGCTCCTGGAGAAAGATCATAGATCTGTCAGGATCCATGCCTTAGGTCTTATGTTTTTGCACCACTGCAGAGCCACACACTGACAGACTTGTGATTTTTGGCGTGCAAAGATGGGGCCCATGATATGAGTTTGGTCCAGGGGTGGTCATTGATTTTTGTGTGTGCCGTACAGTACTTCTGAAAGCCCACATGTGTTGTATGAAATGAAATTGGTTTTGAGGGGATTCAGTTTGAAAATCACATGAAATCATGTGTGTCTGTGTATTCTCGAAGGCTTTCACAGCCGGGATCTGATCGTTGCTGTGAGTTTTTTGGGCTATTTGGCTGTATAGAATGAGTGGGCTTTTGGTTTTTTTAAAAGTCTCTCTCACTCTATACTCCAGAGCACAGAGAGAACTCCTAGTTCCCTGAGCTCCTTGCCCTCTGAAGATGCCAGCTACAGAGTCTGGCAAAACGTCAGGAAGAAAAACTTCCAGAACACGGCCAAACAGCCCGAAAAAAATCACAACAGCCATCACGTGTGTCTGTTTGTGGATATGGATGTGATGCATGATTTGGTGGTGGAATGGAAAGGCCCTCACGTAAAAACCATATGAAATCACAAAGAGGAGGCACCTTGGCACAGAAACGTAGGCAAGGGAACAGGACGTGCGTGGGTGCTTGTGAGTGGCTGTGGAGAGCAAGGAAGGTGCCCGGGGGAAGGTGTGTATGCAGCCTGGGTGGAGTGGGTGTGAAAGAGGACATGGCAGGTGACTGTGTGTGTGTGTGTGTGTGTGTGTGTGAGAGAGAGAGAGAGAGAGATAGAGACATGGTGGGGGGGAGGGCGGCTGGAATCTCTTTTGCATGATTACAGGCACACACACGGTATGAACGCTGCCTGTGCGTTTGACAGGGACGGAGGTTGAGGCACTGAGCATCCCCCCCCCCCCGGAAAAGAGACCAGATGGGTGAGAAAAGGGGGTGAGAGAGAGTGTGAGCTTCAAAATAATCATAAAATTAAAAATACTTCTGGCAAGGTGGTGGCCGGTGGGATTTGCCTGTCCCTGTTGCCGGTCCTTTTTTAAATTTTTATTTGTATTATTTGTTGTTTTTGTTTTGCAAAGCCTTTCACACTGCTGCCGATGAGGAGGGGGTGGGGGGAGGGTTGGTGGTTGTCAACTGCCCCCCCCCCACTTGCCCGCCCCTCCTGCCTGTCTTTTTCGGTTCCTGCTTTGTTCCCGCCTGCGTGTCAGCTGCCGGGCTGCTCCTGGGTGGCCGTCTGGAGTTGCCTGCTGGAAAGGAACCCAGGGGGTAAGGAGCGTCTCTGGCCGAGAGATTCCCTGAGTCCCCTTGGTTTCTTTTAAAGAGGAAAATGATCTGAGAACATCAATTCAATGAAATTGCTTTATTGACTATTCTAAGTTACAAAAATGAAAAACAACTTATAAAAATCTGGAAGTTGAGTCATGGCTACTGGACTTCTTCTTTTGAGAGATAGAAACGTTTCACTGTTCATCCAAACAGCTTCATCGGACTGAATACAGCTAGTGCAAGTAGTCCTTATTAGAGATGGGCACGACTAGGGAAAATGACGTTTTCGAGTTGTCGTGTGTCAGAGGCGGCCCGTGTCAGCTCGTTTCCGTTTTTCACGAAACTTCGCAAAAAATAGTCGTTTCGGTTTTCGGTTTTTCGTCTGTCGTTAGTACTGGTTTGGGGGGTAGCAGGCTCCTGGAGGCACCTCTTTTTGGGGCGTGGGTGGGTGCCTCCTATCCTCACCCGCTAGGATTGGAAGGTAAAGCAGGCTCCTGGAGACCCTTCATGGCATGGGGGTCTCCTCTCCTCACCTGCTGCTGCAAAAGGGCATGCATAGCCATATGGATATGCATACTAGTTGCAGACTATGAGACCAGTGGATTGGCAGAACCCAGAGCCATAGGGTGATGCCTAAGGCTCTCGCACCTGCTGTGTCTCACAAAGAAGGGAATCGTACTTGCGTAGTGCAATGCAAGTAGATCTGGCTTAGGTTTAAGACGGGTTAGCGCAAGGGCTAGGGTTAGGCTAGTGACGGGTGAGGTTAGGGTGGGGTAGTGGGGTGCACCTCTGGGTGCCTCTCTGACCCACTAAGAGGACAGTGTACTGTGGCGTATGGGTAAGGAATCAAGGATTAGGGTTAGGGCTAGGGGGCTAGGGCAGGGTTTAGTGGACTTTTTGGCACATCCCAGAAGTCTCAGTGGCCAAGTGGCCATGCGATTGGTGGGATGGCTCCAAAAATTTGCATGGTCCACTCCCACATGGCCTCTCGGCCAGCCCATCATTGCCCAGGTGTAAAAAATAAAATAAAATAAAATCAATGGAGAGAGGACAGGGGAGGAGACATTTTGTTACAAGAAAAACCCACTGCTACTGGCAGTTTTAGCAATAGCATTAGCAATTTTCGCATGTTTCTGTGGTGCTTGTGTGTTTTTGGACCACGATTTCAAAAAAGAAATTGCGGTCGCCGCCCCATTTTGGATCCCCCGCCCGCACCGCATGGCATGGCGACTCGAGTCCGGCTGCCCAGAACAGGAGAGGGGGGGAGGCCGGGACCCCCCCCCCCAGAAACCACCCCTCTGGTAGGTGCCCTGAGCCCTTACTCAGGCAGGCATATTTTCGCCTGCTTTTTGGCCCGGGAATGGGGTGGGGAGTTTAAAACTTTTTTTCTGTGCCATGCCGCTTCCGCTTGAATTGCGGCGGCCGGCGGCGAGACTCGTCTGGCTTGTTGCTGCGAGCCTACGGCGAGTCCCACCACCACCAGACCAGACCAGGACAGGACAGGAGGAGAGGGGGGGAGGCCAGGGACCCCCCTCCAGAAACCACCCCTCTGTTAGGTGCCCTGAGCCCTTACTCAGGCACGGCAGGCATATTTCCGCCTGCTTTTTGGCCGGGAATCGGGCGGGTTTTTTACTTTTAAAAACTTTTTTTCTCTGCAACTTGGCATCGCGGGATCGCCGCAATGCCAGGAACGACCACGACAAATCAGACCCAATTATTCTTTAGTCGGTTCGAGTTTGAGTTCTGGCAGAGTAATTCCCGTTTCCTTTTCCATTCCGTAACGGAAACGAGTAACGGAAACGGGAATTCCGCTAAGTCGTGCCCATCTCTACTTCTTATAGTCAGCTTGACCTCTTGTCCCCTGGTCTGATTGGCTCATAAGATGAACAATAGCCTAAATAGGCTTGTTAGGGAGACAATAGTATAGATAGAAATGTTTCTATCTCTCAAGAAATAAGTCCAGTAGCCATGACTCAACTTCCAGATAAACTCACCTGGATGACTGAGAATCTTCACAGACAACTTATAAAAATCAATGAAAAATATAAAAATGCTTATCAGATAAAATCGTATAATATTGCCTGAAAATAACAAAATCTAAGATATTCTTACTAGCTTAATACAGTACTATGTAAGTTTCAATTCCTAGGCTGGCTAGGACCTAAATTCTAACTGCCTACATCTTCAAGCCAGATTCTAAGCCCATCTCTCATAATCTAAGTACAGTGGAACCTTGACTTACATGCTGCTTGACTTGCAGCAAGAAGGGGCCTGTTTGACTTGAGTCGCAGGCTTTGACTTATAGCTCGGAGCCCCAGTGCAAGGCACTGGAATCAGGCGGCAGCCACGACGCAGCATCGTGGCTGTCGCCTCCAAACTGCTCCTGCCTTCTTCCTCTCCTCCGGCAGCAGCAGCGGCTTCGGTGAGGCCGAGGATCAGCTCCAGGTGCTCAGAGCTGGCCTCACCGAAGCCGTCGCTGCCGGGAGCTCGGGGCTGGCCTCGCTGGTTAGACAGTCGGCTCAGTCTTGTAAAAAATCTGGCTGCAGAATTCTGGTCCACAATGGAAGCATTTTATTTGGGGAGCTGTACAGTTGTGGGACTCTAATAGTAAGCATAGAGTTGTTCAGAACTTGGAACGTCAGGTTAAAAATCAGTAAAACTTAAATGTTAGACATTGTTGCTATGAACATTAAAAAGTGGAGGTGTATAACTTGTGGACTATAATTCCACTGCCTCCTCCTCTCTTTGAAGAGACATTTAATTTACATCCCCGGAAGGAATCTCCTATGCCAGTCAAATTTGTGTTAAATTGCTGTTTTCGGGGGTCTTTTTCATCATCTGGAACGGATTTATCCACTTTCCCGTTACTTTCTATGGGAAAAATCATTTGACTTAAGGCATATTTGACTTATGTCTAGACCTCTGGAATGGATTAATGACACAAGACAAGGTTCCACTGTATAAACTTCCCAGCTCCATGGAGTTCCCAGAGGTCATGTGAAGCAATTGTCCCATCATGCTAATTTCCTTTCATGCAGGGTCCTATCATCCTAATGCCCTTACAGTCCTCCTTCTGCCTCTGCTGTCCTTGGTCATTGGTTGTTGCGCTGGATTCCTCTGCAGGAACTCACCTTATTGGGATGAGCTCAAGATTTCCATGGTATAATCTCTCTTGGTGCGAGGGGGGGGGCGGGCAGATGATGAGACACTGGTTTGGGAATGATCCAGCTCTCAAATGAGGAAAACCCATGAGGATCTATGGTTTGGTGGCATCCTTTTGGATCACTACGGAGAATGTGCTGGAGGACATCAGAACCTAAGAAGAGCCATCCTGCTGGATCAGGCCAAGAAGGCCCATCTAGTCCAGCTTCCTGTATCTCACAGTGGCCCCACCAGATGCTTTTGGAAGCGCATGAGATTAGATATCTGTCTCCTGATACCACTCCCCTGCATCTGGCCCTTGAAGTACCCTGGTTTTAAGGCTGGAGATGCCACATCTCCCTCATGGTTTCTAACCTGTGATGGACTTTTCCTCCAGGAATCTATCCAATCCCCTTTTGAAGGCATCCAGGTCAGATGCCATCACCACCTCCTGTGGTAGGGAGTTCCACAGACTAACAATGCTCTGGGTGAAAAAATAATTTCTTTTGTCTGTTCTCACTCTCCCAACCCTCAGTTTGAGTGGATGTCCCCTAGTTCTGGTATTTTGGGAGAGGGAGAAGAGCGTCCCTCTATCCACTTGACTCATGCCCTGCATTATCTTGTACGTCTCAATTATATCCCCCCTCACGCACCTTTTTTCCAGACTAAATAGCCCCAAAAGTTTATTTTGTACAGTTGATGATTTGACATTGAATTGGCATGGGAAAATCCAATGAAAACAGGAGGATCCATTCTTGGTTTCATAGATCCTCCCTTTACTGTCTTTAGCTACTAGCCAGGAATAGTCACAAGATATTGCTTTATTCTCTAGTTGCGTATTTTATGAGTGAAATCCATTGTTAAATATGCCATGCATGTTGGTTGCAGCCTCTTTCGTCCTCTAATGATTCCTGTGTGGGAAATCGCTGGTTACTCTTATATTTTAAGATTTTTAGTATAGGGAACAAAGTGATGGGCTGGGACTTGGAAACTTATTCTGGGGGTAAAACTACTCCTGAAATACCTGACTTACCATTAAATCAATAAGAACATAAGAAGAGCCCTGCTGGACCAGGGATACCTTTTTCCAAAGTGTCCCAAGCCAGATGGGAAGGATGTATTGTACATAATCACAAACACCCTATTATTTCCTTGGGAGTCCTTTAAATTTAGAGAGGGAAGGGGGCCTGATTGCAGGTGCCTCCCACTTTAAGGATGCATATAATTTTAATTTTAATTTTATTTTCTCTCAGGGAAAGAACAGTTTGAAATCAACTGAGCCTGAAACAGGAAAAAAGAAGACTGGAAGCCAAACAAGATCAAAAAATTGAGAAGGAGAAATCCTTTGCTTCCCTGAACCCCAAGAACAACAGCAAAAAAAGGAGGAAATGACCCAGCCTGGGAGGAAACAGCAACTGTAGCTAGAAAAGACCTTACAGACGCCACACAGGTGAGGCAGTTCTTGTATGAAAAAGCAAAGACCCCACACAGAAGAGAAATCAAATAAAGCTATGTCTTATGGGAAGACCTTTAGTCTGAGGGGAAGTCTACAATCTCTTGAAAGAACTCATACTGGGGAGAAACTGTACAAATGCCTGGAATGTGAAAAGAGCTTCAGTCAGAGAAGTCAGCTTAGTCGGCATCAAAAGACACACACTGGGGAGACGCCCTACAAATGTCTAGAATGTGGGAAGAGCTTCAGATGGACCTCTGGCTTTGAAAGGCACCTCAGATTTCACACGGGGGAGAAACCATTTGAATGCAAGGAGTGTGGGAAGAGGTTCCTTGACAAAGGTAACCTTGGTTTACATCAAAGGACTCACACAGGGGAGAAGCCATATGAATGTGTGTTTTGTGGGAGGAGATTCAGTACGAATGCACCATGTATTAAACATCAAAGAACCCACACTGGGGAAAAACCATACGAATGCCTGGAATGTGGCAAGAGCTTCAACCAGAGAGGTAACTTCAATTCACATCAGATGATCCACACAGGAGAAAAACCGTACACGTGCATTGAATGTGGCAAGAAATTTAGACTCAGTACACATCTAAATGTGCATCAAAGGACCCACACTGAGCAGAAACCTTATACATGTGAAGAATGTGGGAAGCGTTTCTCTCTGAGCAGTCGACTTCGATCCCATGAAAGAACTCACACAGGGGAGAAGCCATATCCATGCATAGAATGTGGAAAGAGCTTCAGTGACAGTGGGTCATACACCAAACACCGAAGGATCCACACCGGAGAGAAGCCCTTTACATGCATGGAATGTGGGAAGAGCTTCAGTCAGGGAGGTGCTTTTAATTTACACCAAAGGACCCACACGGGGGAGAAACCCTTTACATGCACGGAATGTGGGACGAGCTTCCGACAGAGTGGAGATCTACGTGCACACCAAAGGATCCATACAGGGGAGAAACCTTTTACATGCATGGAATGTGGAAAGAGTTTCAGTCATAGCGGATCTTTACGTTTACACGAACGGACCCACACAGGGAAGAAGCCACATCAATGCCTGGAATGTGGAAAGAGATTCATTTGTACCAGTAACCTTCGTGCACATCAAAGAACTCACACTGGGGAGAAACCATATAAATGCTCAGAGTGTGGAAAGGGCTTCAGTCAAAACGATTCACTTCGTTCCCATGAAAGAACTCATACAGGAGAGAAACCATTTGAATGCATGGAATGTGGAAAGACTTTCAGTAAAAACAGTAACCTTAGAGCACATCAAAAAACTCACACGCAGGAGAAACCTGAGAAATGTGTGGATTGAGGAAAGAGCTTTAGTCAGAGTAATCATCTACATGTACATCCAAGGACCCACAGCAGGCAAAAAGCTTCCTAAATGCATGAAACATGGGAAGACTCCCAGCTGCCTTGCAAAGTTGAATCATGGAAGGCACTAGGGGAGAAGACAATAGCGGAGGTGAGGTGGCGGAGTGTTTAAAGGCAAAAAACTTGGCTTGAATACTCCTATTTTCTCAAGGGTGAGCCTAGAGATTTACCTGGTAAGAATCCTTCTCAGTCATTCAGGTGAGTTTATCTGGAAGTTGAATCATGGCAATGGGACTTCTTTCTCTCAAGAAAAGAAGTCCAGTCACCATGACTCAATTTCCAGAAATCTGGTGAGAGAGGACGAGCAAAGTGGCTCTACTTTTCAGAATGGTTTGCTAGACAAGTTGTAACAAGACGACAATTGCAGTCATGAATTGACATGGAGCAGTACCTAAAACACGCGGATTCCTAGTCTAGATCCATGTGTAGAAAGGCAGACTGTGAGACCAAGGAGGTCTTTTTCCTCAGCACTGCTTTTCTCGGCCTCATGATGGCATTTCCCCATGGAACAGTGCAGATGTAGGCATGAGAGACTATGTTGTCTACGTTTGATGCGGTGGGTGAAAGGGAGATGGGTGAGAGGGAGGGGGAGGGGGAAAGCGGTGGGAAATTCTACTTAATCTCATAGTACATTTCACATGAATAAGGTTAATAGTCTGGAATTATTTGAAAGATTAAAAGAAAAATTCCATACACAGTGGACCCTCGTATAACAAACGGTACAGCTATATTACAAACTATACAGAAATATATCACAGCATCACAGAACTTATACAAAGTTCAACAGCATAACAGCATACATTTTTTTTTCCGCCATCGCTGCTACTATTTTTATTATTATGCCCATTGGTGTCTCCAATTCATTTTAGGATTTACGTCTTTGACGTGCTGGGACGCGTTTGGAGGCCTTAGGTTTTATGATCTTAGGATTTGTAGGATATTATACCGTCTGTTTTAACTTGTTATTTTTGTATTTGTTTTGTTGTATTATGATTTGTTGTTAGCCGCTTAGAGTCCTTGCTGGAGATAAGCGGGATATAAATATAAAAATAAATAAATAAATAAATAAATAAAATTACATTGACAAAATATATGGCAGAGAAACAAAGTGGGTGATGTGGGAATCTAACATCCATGCTATAAGAAAATAGCTCTGAAAGAGCATAGACACTCTATGTTTCTATACGTCACCACTGTAGGAGAAACTGATTGGATATGATCTGTCTGCAAGTTAGCCTATCACAAGCTTAAACAGCCTATCCCAAAGATGGCGCTGAGTGAAAATGTATGTCACTGAATGGTTTCCTGCTGAGGTAATGCTTGATACTGAGCATGCTCGAGTGGTTGCTGGGTAGAGAGCTATTTATAACTTGTATGTCTATTGGATGGTTTTGCTTACGTGCCTGTGATGAGTTGAAATCAATAAAAGAAGCTGCTGAGAGCGGGGAGAGAAACGGAGATATAGAGTACTGAGGGCAAGAACAAACAGTCTCAAAAATAGCTTTTTTTTACAGCAATATTTGCCTTAAACGGAAATTCTGGACTTTGAAGTCAGCTTATTTTATATGTCACATTTTAGTCATTTTATATGTCATGTTATTATGTGTTGTACCTGTTTTTAAATCTATGTGAAATGTTTTAAATGAGTTGAATATAGCAACCACAAAATTTCGTTGTTCCTGCAAGGAGGCAATGACAATAAAGATTCCTTATCCTATTCTTAAAACCAGCTGATAACAGAAATGGATTATTTGGTTGGAACGATAATTCCTGGCATTTCAATTCAGAGATAATATATCAAACAAGTACATTGCCCGTGGAAAAAAGAGCCAAAGAACAATGTCAAATTATAATAAATTTTTCATTGAATTATATGAGAGGCCTTCATTAAGAGCATTAGAAAACTGAATTAAATTAAATGTAGAGAGGATATAATGGAAATGTAAGCAGTTATTTCATAGGAGACAATTTGTTTTGGAAGCATGAAACAAATCTGTACAATTCTGAGGAAGGAGGGTATGGAATACACTTGGGGAGTATCTGACTGTCATTTATTTATTTATTTATTTATTTGTTGCATTTATACCCCGCTTATCTACATTGTGTACTCTAAGCGGCTTACAAAACTACAAGACTACAATAACCATACAAATTACAGTAAAACACAAACAAGACAAATAGTGCTAGCAGAAAACAAAATTAAAACCTTGTGATACCTCAGCAGTAGAGGATAAAAACAGGTTGCGATGGCGGGAAAAACAAAAGGAACTGTTAAGAATCGCCGAAGGCCTCCCGGAAAAGATAGGTCTTTAACGCCTTCCGGAAGGCCAGCAGGGACTCTGCAGAGCGCACTTCACTGGGGATGGAATTCCAGAGGCTGGGGGCCGCCACCGAGAACGCCCGGGCCTGAGTACTCGTCCTCCGGGCTTCACGAGGAGTGGCGACCCAAAGCAAGTGCGCTCGCGCCTGCCGAACGGGACGGGCCGAGGTTGATCGCTGAGCGATACGCTCTGCCAGGTAGTCCGGTCCCATTGCCATGATTCAAAATAAAGTGTTAGGATGGATGTGGGAACACCTTTCGCAGAGTTGCAAAACAGGAATTCTCCCCTCCAAGTAATTCACGCACACAGTCAGTCTTCAATACAGCAACATATCTACATCAACAAAACTTTGCTGGGAGCCCCGTGGTACAGTGGTTACATTTATTTATGTATTTATTTTTATATTTATATACCACACCAATTTCCCAAAAGGGAACTCTGGGAGGTTCACATAAAAACACACCAAAAAGTCCACAAAATAGTAATAGTAAATAGTAAATAAAAAGGCAATAATAATAAGAAGAAGAAGAAGAAGAAGAAGAAAAAGAAAAAGAAGAAGAAGAAGAAGAAGAAGAAGAAGAAGAAGAAGAAGAAGAAGAAGATAAGAACATAAGAAGAGCCATGCTGGATAAGGCCAAAGGCCCATCTAGTCCAGCTTCCTGTATCTCACAGCGGCCCCACCAGATGTGTTTGGGAGCGCATGAGACTAGATATCTGTCTCCTGATACCACTCCCCTGCATCTGGTACCACTCCCCTTTTTGATAATCCCTAGCATTACTAATAATAAATAATAAATAATAATAAAATAAAGGGGGAAATATCCCACAACTATTAAATGATAGGCAAGAGGTGGAGGACAACTAATGAGATCTTGGTGTGTTGGTGGACAGCTCCATGAAGGTGTCTCCCCAATGTGTGGCAGCGGTGAAGAAGGCCAATTCCATGCTAGGGATTATCAAAAAGGGGATTGAAAATAAAACAGCCAAAATTATAATGCCATTATACAAAACAATAGTAAGGCCCCACCTGGAGTATTGTGTACAATTCTGGTCGCCACATCTCAAGAAAGACAGTGGAACTGGAAAAGGTGCAGAAGAGAGCGACTAAAATGATTACTGGCCTGGGGCACCTCCCTTATGAGGAAAGGCTAAAACATTTGGGCCTCTTTAGTCTGGAAAAAAGGCACCTGAGGGGGGATATGATTGAGACATACAAAATAATGCAGGGTATGAGTAAAGTGGATAGAGGGAAGCTCTTCTCCCTCTCACAAAATACCAGAACTAGGGGACATACACTCAAATTGAGGGCTAGGAGAGTAAGAACTGACAAAAGAAAATATTTTTTCATCCAGCGCGTTGTGAGTCTATGGAACTCCCTGCCACAGGATGTGGTGATGGCATCTGGCCTGGAAGCCTTCAAAAGGGGATTGGAGGAAAAGTCCATCACAGGTTACAAACCAAGATGGAGAAACCAGGGTACTTCAAGGGCCAGATGCAGGGGAGTCGTATCAGGAGACAGATATTTAGTCTCATGCGCTCCCAAACGCATCTGGTGGGGCCGCTGTGAGATACAGAAAACTGGACTAGATGGGCCCTTGGCCTGATCCAGCATGGGTCTTCTTATGTTCTTATGAAGGTCCACTGTATCAGAAATTCAGTTGCAATATGTACAAAGCATCCAACACAAATTTACATCAACAAGAGAGTTTAACATGACAATTGTCATAATATGTAGAACTGACAAAATGTATGTAATATATATTTAACAGATTGAACAGAGAATTTGTAAAATGGAGTCAGTCAAAAATGCAGTGTCATGATGTTAGCCACAAGTGCATGGGATTAGAAATCACTAGGTTAAAGTGATTTAGCACAGGTGGAATAGTTTAATGACATCATGGTGTGTCAGGATGAGATTGGTTAAAATCATGTCTGATGAGTTCCAAATGTGTATAAAGGAACTGGCTTGTATAATGGAAAATTGGGACTGTTTATGGTGAGTAAACAGTACCCCACACTCTGTTGCTTTGTATATATGTTATGCTTGGTGTTATGCTGCTGTTATGCTTATCTGTGTATCTTCTGTATATATTCAATATAAGAGTTTTATTCTAAGTTATGTTTCTTTGTCTCTCTGTCTCTAAGTTGCAATAACACTAATTGCTTATCTACACTTTATCTACATGCTACTGCTGCTAAGCTCATTTTTCTCTGCCACTTATTTAGAATTTAGTTTGATAGCAATAGATAAAGTGATCTGAATTACAGCAGATAAACTGCTGAACTCTAACATGCTTTCAAATATTTAAAAATAGGTATCACATCACTTCTCAGTCTTTTTGAAAGGCTAAACAGTCCCAGCTCCCTAAGCCACTCCACGTAAGACATTTCTTCCTCACCCTCAATCATCTGGGACACCCTCCTTTGGACCTGTTCAAGATTGTCAACATTCTCTTTTAAACTGAGGTGCACAGAACTGGACACAGTACTCCAGATGGGGTCTGACCACAGCAGAATAGAGTGGTACTATCACTTCACAAAATGCTTCTTGCCTGTGTGGATTCTGTGATGTGTAGCAAGGAGTCCGGCTTGACTGAACCTCTTTCCACACACCAGGCATTAAAATGGCTTCTCACCTGTGTGGGTCTTGTGATGCTTAGCAAGGCTTCCAGAATGACTGAACCTCTTTCCACACTCCAGACATTGAAATGGCTTCTCGCCTGTGTGGATTCTGTGATGGCTAGCAAGGCTTCCAGAATCACTGAACCTAGAAATAGCTAAATAGCTCCAAGCACCTGGAGCTGGTCCTCGGCCTCACCGAAGCCGCCACTGCTGCTGGAGGAGAAGAAGGGCCAGGAGCTCTGGGCTGGCCTCACTGGTTAGACGGCTCAGTCTTGTAAAAAATCTGGCTGCAATTTGTAAGGCCCCAGATTCTGAGAATAAGGCCA
>JAHTLZ010000049.1:0-12695 GCA_023846285.1 Phrynocephalus versicolor | reverse complement strand
TTTGGCATTTTGTGTGTACATTATGTGGTCTATGGGACACCAGAATGAATCATCTGTGTTTCTCTTATTTCTTATGGGGAAATTTGCTTTCATATAAGAGTATTTTTGGTTTGCAAGCATGTTTCCAGAACAAATTGTGCTCATAAACCAAGGTATTATTGTGGTTAGAAGCCCACTCATTTAAGCTGTGAAAATGCTGATATTTTTTTTCTTTGTGACTGGGGAAAAACTCAAAGCAAGCTTTACCTGGTTTACTTAGGAGTAAGTTTACCTGGCTTATTCATGAATAAGTTTGCCTCTTTTTATTCATGATTAAGGAGATAGCAGCTAACAACCACTGCAGCATGAAGGGAGAACCTTGGGGTTATGGTTAGGGAGACAAAAGGAAACTTTTCTCCAACCTTTTTCACTCTGTATGAGTTACTGACTTCCAAAATGACCTATTACTAAGTGCACTGGACATATCTTCCAAACAAACATCTGTGGCTTCCTTTACTGAGTCAACCTATTTCATATTAGATATTACTCCTTTTCTATTTTGGCCAATGTGTTCTAATATTTACTCCATGGAAGAAAGGGAATGGAGTCACAAGGAGCCTCGTGGCAAAAGGGTTAAATGCCTGTCCTGCAGCACTGTGCTCACAACCTGGGGTTCAATTCCAGGTAACATGCTCGTGGTTGACTCAGCCTTCCATCCTTCCGAGGTCAGTAAAATGATTACGCAGCTTGCTTGGGGGGGAGGGCAATTTGTTGCCTGCGTAATTAAATTGTAAACTGCCCAGAGAGTGCTCAAAGCGCTATGGGGCGGTACACAGCAGAACACTTTTTTCCTTTTCCTTCTGCTGGCTCTGGTGCATATATTGGATTCCTCCCTTTTTGTGATATTTAAAGAATAAGCAAATACCTTGATATTACATCACTGGTTCACTTTTGTTTCTCTTTTTTCTCCATTAGGTAACAATTGGGGCAAGCAAAATACTATGGCCCCACTTATTGTGTCACAGAAAACAGCCAAGTAAGAAACAGGAAGAGGATATTCAATGACGGGGGGTGGGGAATACATCTTCACGTTGTGTTCATGTGACCATCCAAAAAAAAAATCAAGCATAAGTAAAGAGAATGTGTCCCGTCTAGAGAAATGCATTCAAATGTATCTCACTTTTGAACATAGCTGAGTCCATCTGAAGGAGAAATAATATCAATTTATGGAACATAAAGACAGCATCACAATGAACAGTAAATGTATTTCACATGAAAAATCTCTGCTAAGGGTGAAACAATATAAGTGTCTGGAGTGTGGAAAGAGCTTCAGCCAAAGCAGTACCCTAAGTACTCATCAAAGAATTCATACAGGAGAGAAACCATATACATGCATGGAATGTGGGGAAAGCTTCAATCAAAGCAGTAACCTTACTTGCCATCAACGAACGCACACTGGGGAGAAACCATATCAATGCATAGAATGTGGATTGAGCTTCAGTCGGAATGATAGTCTTCAATCACATCAAAGAACTCACACAGGGGAAAAACCATATAAATGCACAGAATGTGGAAAGAGCTTTAGTCAGAGTGGCCGCCTTAGTTCACATCAAAGAATGCACACAGGAGAGAAACCGTATATATGTATGGAATGTGGAAAGAGCTTCAGTCAAAGCAGTAATCTTGCATTACATCTAAGAACTCACACTGGTGAGAAACCATATAAATGCATGGAATGTGGCTTGCACTTCAGTCGCAGTGATAGTCTTAGATCACATCAAAGAATGCACACAGGAGAGAAACCATATAAATGCATGGAGTGTGGAAAGAGCTTTAGTCAAAGTAGTAATCTTAAATCACATGAAAGAACACACAAAGTGAAGAAAATACATAAATGCATCAAATGTGGATTGAGCTTCACTGATAGCATTCATCTAAGTTCACATCGAATAACACACATGGGGGAGAAACCATATAAATGCATGGAATGTGGAAAGAGCTTCATTAATAGCAGTCACTTAGGTGCACACCAAAGGACTCATACTGGGGAGAAACCATATCAATGCAGAGAATGTGGAAAGAGCTTCAATCACAGCAGTCACCTACGTTCACATGAAAGGACTCATACAGGGGAGAAACCATATAAATGTTTGGAATGTGGAAAGAGCTACTGTCACAGCAGTCAATTAGGTTCACATCAAAGAATCCACACAGGGGAGAAACCATATCAATGCACTAGATGTGGAAAGAGTTTTAGTCAAAGCAGTCAGTTAAGTTCACATCAAATTACTCACATGGGAGACAAACCATATCAATGCCTAGAATGTGGAAAGAACTTTGGTCAAAGCAGTCAACTATGTTTACATCAAAGAACTCACACTGGGGAAAAACCTTATCAGTGCATACAATGTGGAAAGAGCTTTAATCGGAGTGATAGTCTGAATTCACATCAGCGAACTCACACAGGGGAGAAACCATATAAATGCATGGAATGTGGAAGGAGCTTCAGTAATAGCAGTCAATTAAGTTCCCATCAGCGAATTCACACAGGGGAGAAACCATATCAATGCATGGACTGTGGAAAGAGTTTCATTAACAGCAGTCAACTTCATTCACATCAAATAATCCACACAGGGAAGAAACCGTATAAGTGCATTGAGTGTGGAAAGAACTTCAGTCGAAGCAGTAATCTTAGTTCACACCAACAAACTCACACTGGTGAGAAGCCATATAAGTGCATGGAATGTGGAAAGAGCTTCTGTCAGAACAGCACCCTTTGTTCACATCAAAGAATGCACACAGGGGAGAAACCATATGCATGTATGGAATGTGGAAAGTGCTTCAGTAACAGTAGTCACCTCCGTTCACATCAAAAAACACACATAGGAAAAGACACATGAATGCATGGAATGTGGAAATAGTTTCAGTGACAGTTGGAGCCTTAGATCATATTCAAGATCACTGAAGTTGGTGGAATGTTGGAAATCATTTAGTTCACGGAGAACATGTAATTGTTCCCTCAGAAATGCAAGAATCTTGATAGATGTATGTACAGTAGTACCTTGTATAAAGATTAGTTGTTTTCAGACTGATGAAGCTCTTTGGATGAGCAGCGAAACGTTTCTATCTCTCAAAAAAGAAGTCCAGTAGCCATGACTCAACTTCCAGATAAACTCACCTGGATGACTGAGAATCTTCACAGACGTATTGCTATTCAATTTGGGACAGATGCCCTGAAGTTGGTGCGAGAATATGAAAGAACAGCACGAAAAGTAGCAGACTACAAGAACCACTTGAGATGCAGACAACAAAGTCTCTCCCCAACAGGCCTCCACCTACTATCTACAGTAAGAAGCCATTGGGCTAACAATATCCTTCAGAGAACTCAAAAACAACTGCTTAATGAGAGGATCAAACAAGTCCACTTTACCTTAGACACTTTGTAACACAGAAAAGACCACATTCACCAAGAACTATTCTCCACCCTATCCAAACCAGTAGTCATAGAATTAGTCCAGAAAGCTCAACTGGCTCAGCATTGCAAAGGCAAAGAGAGGCAAATGAAGAAGTTCAATCTTCTTCTCTCCTGGAAACAGTCAGTAAAAGAGTTTGGCAGGAGGAAGAAGGATGAGGGGACCATGACAGGAGATGTAAAGGACAAATGGGTGAAGAAACTCTCAAACAGGGAACTCACCCTGACAGAGAGAGAGGTCCTATTCAAAGGCCTAAATTTTGCCATCACACCCAAGCAGGTTCCTGTTGTGGATTTCATCACAGCTACAGAATCGGCCATTTACAGCAACAATCTGCCAGCAGCAGAAGCAGAACTACTCAGGATAAAAGTCTCTGCCACACTCTCCAGTGCTCAACCACCATCTAACCTCACCAGCCAAGAGAGAAGTGATCTGACATACCTCAGCAGGGATGAGAGCATCACAATTCTGCCTGCAGAGAAAGGACGGTGCACTGTCATCCTCAATACTGTGGACTACCACAAAAAGGTTATCACACTTTTAGATGACCAACACACATATGAAAAACTAAAAAGAGACCCCACCAGCAATTACAGGAAGAAAGTAATAGAATACTTAAAACTCTTGGAGAAGGATAACACAATTGACAGGGTGACCTACCACCAGTTATATCCCAGAGAGACCATCCCTTGCTTTTACGGACTTCCCAAGAGCCACAAGCAAGGAATTCCCCTCAGACCTATCATCAGCAGTATAAATTCAGTGACTTACAACATCGCAAAATACCTGGTGACTATCCTAGCCCCACTGGTTGGACTCACGGACCACCACGTACACAATTCAGAGGAGTTTGTTTCTAAAGTCAGGGAGCTGAAACTGGATACAGATGAAACCATGGTATCCTTTGATGTTACATCGCTCTTTACAAGCATCCCCACCCCTGATGCCCTAACAATGGTTAAGAGAAGACAGCACCCTCACCTCCAGAAGCCGCCTCAACCCAGACCAGATATGCCTGCTCCTAGACCTGTGTCTGAACACCACATATTTCACGTACAGAGGGGACTTCTACAGACAGAAGCATGGCTGTGCAATGGGTTCCCCAGTGTCACCAGTTGTTGCAAACCTATACATGAAAGAAGTGGAGAAGAAGGCACTCAACACCTTCCCAGGGACAACACCATCCCACTGGTTCAGGTATGTAGATGATACCTGGGTGAAAATCAAGACTCAGGGAGTACAGGCCTTTACAGACCACATCAATGCGGTGGTCCCTAATATTAGGTTCACTAGGGAAGACACCCAAGACAACAGGCTGGCTTTCCTGGATTGTGCAGTCATCATCAGACCTAACCGTGGCCTGGGAGTAGAAGTTTACAGGAAACCCACCCACACAGATCAGTACTTACTGTTTGACTCCCACCATCCATGACAGTACAAACTAGGAGTCATCAGGACCCTAAGCCACAGAGCAGAGAGCACCCTCACCTCCACAGAAGCCAAGAAGAAGGAAGACAGGCACCTGAAGACAGCACTTAAGGCCTGTGGATATCCAAAGTGAGCCTTCAACAAAGCAGTGGGCCATCCCAGAAGAACAAGGGATCAGTCTGAGACCCAGACCTGACGGAAGAACCTGGTCATTCCTTACATGGCTGGAGTGTCTGAGAAGCTTAAAAGGTTTTTTGGCAAACACCACATCCCTCTTTGTTTCAAACCCACAAACACACTGAGGCAGAGACTTGTAATAATAATAATAATTTATTGTCATTGTGTGTATATACACAGTATACACATACAACGAAATTCAGACACCCAGAGACCAGATTCAACACATACACACACAAATCTCCAAACACTCTCACACACATTAAAAAAAACAACAAAAAACCCTTCAACACACACACATAAAAATCCCTGAACACTCCCCCACCCACCCACCCCCTAAAAACACAAGCATCTACACAACAGGCTAGGTAATCCTGTCCAAGTGCTCACTACTGGTGGTTCTTGAGTTCATTATTAAGTGCAATTATAGCTCTGGGATAAAAACTGTTCAGAAGACGTGTGGTCTGAGTTTTAATTGTTCTGTATCTTCTGCCAGAAGACAACAGTTCAAAGAAATTGTGAGCAGGATGAGTAGAGTCCCTCAGAATGTTGTGTGACTTCCTCAAACAGCGAGATGTGAAGATGTCATCCAGGGTTGGTAGCTGGAGCTCGGTAACATTCTGGGCAATTTTAATTATTCTCTGTAGAGCTTTTTTGTCCGCTACAGAGCTGCTCCCATACCATGATAGCATGCCATAAGTTAGGACACTCTCAATGGTGCTGTGATAGTAAGACAGAAGTAGATGCTGAGATAGATTCATCTTCCTTAGCATTCTCAGGAAATACAGCCTCTTCTGTGCCTTCTTCACAACCATATTGGTGTTTGCAGTCCATGAGAGGTCCTCTGAGATGTAAGTGCCCAGATATTTAAAGCTACCAACCCTCTCCACCTCCTCACCATTTATGTACAATGGTAAATGTACATCTTTCTTCCTCCTGAAATCAATTATAAGTTCTTTAGTTTTTTGGTGTTAAGTATAAGATTGTTTTCTTTACATCCTTTGTCCACCCAAAGGATCCGATACCAAAACATAAAAGCAGCAATATAGTATATGCAGTCCAATGCAGTGTGTTCAGGCCTCTACATTGGAGAAACTAAACAGCCATTAGAAGGATGGCCCAACATAGGAGGGGTAACAGCTCAGGACCAGAATCAGAGGTACACCTCCATTTGAAGGACAAAGGTCACTCTTTCAAAGATGAGGATGTACACATATTAAACAAAAAAGATAGGTAGTTTGAGAGAGGTGTAAGGGAAGCCATTCATGTGAACATTGAAACCCCCTCCCTCAACAGAGGTGGTGGGCTCAGGCATAGTCTATCTACTACTTATCAGGCTGTGCTTTCCGAAGTACCCAGACAAATCAGAAAGCCTTCACCACCAAGGCCATAGTTAACAACCCATTCTTGATAGGTTTCAGCACCTTAGGCCATTGTTCACCTTAAGGCTATGGATACTATTGTCTCCCTAACGAGCCTATTCAGGCCATTGTTCATATTATGAGCCTAATTCAGACCACGGTGACAAGAGGTCAAAGCTGACTATAAGATGGAGGACTCGCACTAGCTGTATTCAGACTGATGAAGCTGTTTGGATGAGCTGCGAAATGTTTCTATCTATCAAAAAAGAAGTCCAGTATCCATGACTCAACTTCCAGATAAACTCACCTGGATGACAGAATCTTCACAGGCATACCTTGTATAAAGGAATTAATTCGTTCCAAATGAAATTATGTTAAGCAAATTTTCCTTTATACAAATTTCCCATAGGAATGCATTGAAAAACAGAGTAATCCCATTTTTATGTTGTACGGATTCGCCCCATAGGCGATTCTGTTAAGCAAATTTCCCCTATCTCTGGAATATTTTATGTTGTACAGATTTTATGTTATAAAAACTGTTTGTTATACAAGGGTCCACTGTATGTGGTTTGTGTATGCTGGAAGAACTATGGTTTCATTTTTACTTTTGTCCTTCATGGAAAATCAAAGTCTTAATCTAGGTTGGAAATATCACATCTTTTGTTAGAGCTGTCTTTTTCCTGTTCAGGATTGTATTGGCCTAATTAATTTTGGTGGTGGAATAATCAACAGAATATCTGTATGAAGATTTATTTTAGTGTTTTTGAAATAGGACAACAAGCTTATGTGTCTGAAGTCACTGACTATCGTTAAAAGTTGCTGAAATCCTCTTGGACTCAGTTTGGTGCAAAGTTACATCAGGATATGTTCATGGAGGGGATGTACCCAAGCATCTTGTGAGCCTCAACGTGCCACAGGTTGTGCAATGAATTGCACATTGTTTTTCATAATGAGCCGCATGAGAACCTCACACAATTCACATAGCTGAACTTGCAAATGTGCCCTTGGAACTGCTTCCTGAATATGACTTTCACTTCAGTGCAACTTTCACAACATGCTGCACAACTCCAAGGTATACAAACGCAACAACAAGATTATGATCCATTGAGGGCCTTTTTATACGACCCCTAAAGTCCGAGGCAAAGGGCTCCCAAATGCGGAGCTTAAAATTGTTTTCCCATCAGTTGCGAACTTTAAACAAAATAAAGTATGACCACACCCACCTAAGCGTGCCCCAGTGCACTGTAGAAGTACCTGGTCTCCCAAGGTAAAAAAATCTTCCGATGCAGATTGTAAAGGTGTGGATGCCGGGCTTCTGTTTTTTTTTGTTTGTTTTTTGTTTTGTCCCCACTGTCCCTTTACGAGACAGGAATCACTACGGGGCTGCTCAGGGCTGCTCGGAAGGCAGACGGAGGTGAGCCTGCATTCTTTTCTCCCCCTTTTTTCTCTCCCTCCCCTCGTGCAGACAGGAGCAATGGAGGGCGGAAGAGTGGGAACACAGGAACAGGAACAACACCCCACGATCTCTGGTCCAAATTTAATTTGCCAGCGGATTTTAGAGGTCATGTAAAGTGCCCTGAGTGACTGAATCACAGTGATAAATAGAAGAAAGTGTGATTTATAAGGAGCTTTGATACCAAAAATGGTTGACCTAATGCTACAACTTAGTAGTCACTTAGGTCTGATTGGATATAAGTTAGATCAAGTTAGAGACAGTAACTGTGAGAAATGACTGCTTATTTAGAATATAATAACAATTAAAGAAATACCAACTCCAGACTTTGTTGGTACCACAGTCTCTCGCACTCAGCAGGGCCCTATTCTTACCCCCATAACACCAATTCATGGTGATATGTTATAGTGCTTCAAAGAGATGTTGGAAGAGATGGGTTGGAAGCTGAAGGACCTAGATGGACAAGTGGTAATTTCATCTCTCCTCCATGTTGAAGGATGTGGTCATAGCTGATGATCCATACTTTATAGTTTTAGCACCTTAGGCCATTGTTCACTTTAAGGCTATAGACACTGTTGTCTAGCTAACAAGCCTGTTCAGGCCATTGTTCATCTTATGAGCCTATTTTCGACCAGGGTGACAAGAGGTCAAAGCTGATTATAAGATGGAGGACTCGCACTAGCTGTATTATGATTCAGGAAGCTGTTTGGATGAGCAGCAAAATGTTTCTATCAAGAAAAAGAAGTCCAGTTGCCATGACTCAACTTTCAGATTTTTGTCTTGTTAAACTAAAACATTCCATAATCATTTTTTTCTTTTTCTTCTGGTGGTTTTTTGTGTGTCTTGTTTTTTCAGAAAAACACAAAAAGGCTTCAGGAAAAAATGGGGGGCAGTTTTTTTCTGGCCCTTCAAATCTCTACTCTACACCAATGTGGAGAGCATGGGAAACAAATAGAGGGTGCTGGAACTCCTAATACAGCAAAATAAATATGATATAATTGGCATTACTCAAACCTGGTGGGATGAGACTGATGATTGGAATGTAGTCATTGGAGGGTACAACCTGTCTCAGAGGAACAGACCTAGTAAAAAAGGAGGAGGAACAGCCTTGTATAATAAGGACGTTTATGCTGCTGAAGAAATCCAGGACACACAACTGGGAAGTCAGGTTGAGAGTGTTTGGGTGAGAATTAAGGGAGAGAATAATGGAAGGAATGTCACTGTGGGGGGGGTATATTATACACCCCCCCAAACCAGCCGGAGTGGTTGGATGATGCCTTTTGTGAGCAGATGGCCACACACTCACAAGGGAGAGATGTAATACTAATGGGAGATTTTAAATATCCTCATATTTGTTGGCAGTCTAACTCAGGTAAGAACACAAGGGTCAATAAATTCTTTACTGTCCTTGCAGACAATATGGCCCGGAACGTCACAGAAGCAACAAGAGGAAGAGCTATTTTAGACCTGATCTTAACCAATAGGGAGGGCCTTGTAAATGGGGTCGAAGTGGTGGGATCATTAGGTAGAAGTGACAATGCTGTTTTGGAATTTGTTATACAGACAGTGGGAAGGGGAAGCTATTGGTAAGTACTGTATAGCCAGACAAGTATCCTAGACACAAGAAAGCTAATTTTTGTAAACTTAGGGAACTATTGGCTGTAATTCCATGGGCTGAGGCACTGTAAGGGAAGGGAGTCCAAGATGGATGGGAATTCCTTAAAAGTGAGATATTAAAGGTACAATCTAAACAGTTCCAACAAGAAGAGAAAATGGGAGGTGTCCAAGGAAACTGCAATGGTTGACTAAAGAACTTTTGAGTCAACTAAATTAAAAATGTTAAGGAAATGGAAAATGGGGGATGTGCCAAAGAGGAATAAAAGCAAATAGCCAGTATATGCAGGGGATGGTAAGAAGGGCTAAAGAACAGAATGAACTTAGATATGCCAGAGAGATTATAGTAAAAAGGTTTTTTTAAGTAATATCCGCAGTAAAAGGAAAATAAGGAAATGATAGGGTCTCTGAGTGGTGATGATAGTCAGTTACTAACAGGAGACAAGAAAAAGGCAGAATTACTCAACACCCTCTTTGCCTCAGTTTTCTCCAGAAAAGAAAAAAGTGTTCAGTCAAGTCGAGGTGCAAATGACATAGGGTGGAAATTGTAGCATAGAATAGGTAGGAAGGTAGTACAGGAATACCTGGAAACCCTAAATCAGTGGTTCTCAACCTTCCTAAGGTCGCAACCCTTTAATATAGTTCCTCATATTGTGGTGGCAATCATCCACAGGGATTCCTTTAATGTCAGCAAAGCCCCAACGTTGGTGCGTCCAGGGTTGGAATGCCTGCATCTATTGGTGGTAAAACAGGACAGGTTTGGGATCTTGCTGGGTTACCAGGCTCGCTGCGACCCAGCATTGTCCCTACCAGAGCTTTTGGAGTTCACCTCAGTGGCATTATTGAGGTCTCCCCGCCTGTTGGTGGGTGACTTCAATGTGCATGCTGGGGTGGGGCTTTCCGAAGTAGCTCTGGACTTCATGGAGTCCATGGCATCCATGAACCTCTCCAAAGATGTCATTGGGCCCACTCTTAGACCTGGGCACACCCTGGACCTGGTGTTTGCCTATACGTCGGTGGATTCTGATCTTAGGGTTGGGAAGCTCTGCTCCCTTCCCATGTCATGGTCCGATCATCATTTGCTGACTTTGTCCCTGTGTGTTGCTGCCCCTCATCATGGGGAGCTTGACCCTACTCCTGGAGCCTGTGCGGTTTTCGGAGGCCTTCGGGGATTTCCCGGACAGCCTGGTCGACAATCCGGTTGACGCCCTGGTGGAGAAATGGTTTGATGATGTCACCAGGGCTGTTGACCAGTTCTCCCCCAAGCGCCTTTTACGATGCTGAGCCCGCCCTTCACCGTGGAGACTCCCCATCCTAGCTCACCTGCATTGGCTGCCCGTTGCACACTGAATAAAGTTCAAGGTAATGGTTTTGGTTTACAAAACCCTCCATCGCCTGGGACCTGTCTATCTGGCAGAGCGGATCTCCCAGAGGGCAACTTCGTCCAGACCCACCAGAGCTTCACTTTCCCTCTCGCTTCAGGTGGCCACACCTAGAGAGGCCCGAAGGGTCTCTACTCGGAATTGGGCATTCTCCCCAACACACTAAAATAAATTGTTGGTGGACATCAGGCTGTTGGATTCACTGCTGGCATTTAGAAGGGCATTGAAGACCTTGCTCTTTAGGTACTGTTTTGGGTAGTCTTTGAGCATCCAGTGACTTGTTATTAGTTTGTATGTCTCCTGATCTGCCTTGCGGGAGTTTGTTTAGTTTGTTTGTTGCTGTGTTATGCTCCTTGTTATTTTCCCCTATTATTTGTTTATCTTTATATTATCACCGCCATTATGTTTTTATTATTGTTATTATTATTGTCATGTATGGTGTCTGTATGTTTGGGCAAGTTGTGTTGTAACATGCTGTACACTGTCAAGAGTTCCTTCGGGAAAATCGGGCGGTTAAAAAAATACAAAAATAAATAAATTAATAAATTAATCATTGACATGGCAGACATTGTTTTTACAGAGGTTCTGCAGTCTATTAACATGGAAAATAAACTGTTGTTTTTGTCTTGGATGAAGTGTCTTTGTGGTTATATTTGTAGAATCCTTCATTAGGTCACTTTGAATCTAAAAAACCCTTCCTATTGCTTTTAGCTGCCCTCAAGCACTCATTCTTAGAGGTCAGTGATGGAGAATCATTTAGAGACCAGTGTCCAAATAGCTGTGGCTGCACAAATTTCAAAAACCTGCTTTTTGATCCTTGCTGTGGCTGCAGAAATTTTAAAAAAACTGCTATTCAATCCTCACTTTCCCAAAGAATAGCACTCTGGGCAGAGAGGTGGATGGGGTGCTACACCGTCAGGAAAGCCAGGGAAGAGTGGTGGCAGCCTCTGGGTCTGTTTGTAGCCACAGTTTACTCTCCAGCCGCTGTACTTTGGAGTACATCCCAAAAGCAGCATGGCTGGGAAGTAAACGGGGGCTATGAACGAGCCCAGAAACTGTTGCCTTCCCTTCATAAGAAGAGCCATGCTGGATCAGGCCAAAGGCCCATCTAATCTGGGTTCCTGTATCTCACAGGGCCCCACCAAATGCATCTTGGAGTGCACAAGACTAGATCTCTGCCTCCTGATACCACTCCCCTGCATCTGGCACCTGAAGTTTAAGCCTGGAGATGACACATCCCCATCATGGTTTGTCCAATCCCCTTTTGAAGGTATCCAGGCCAGATGCCATCACCACATCCTGTGGCAGAGAGTTCAACAGATTAACAACACACGCTGGGTAAAAAAACCTTTTCTTTTGTCTGTTCTCACTCTCCCGGCCCTTATTTTGAGTGGATGCCCCATAGTTCTGGTATTTTGTGAGAGGGAGAAGTGTCCCTCTATCCACTTTACTCATGCCCTGCATTATTATTCTGTTATATTCTGCCGAGAGACTGCTAAAATGGGTCTGTGAAGAGAGCCAGGTAAAGGGGAGGCAGTGGTTTGTGGGTTCCTTCATAGCCCGTTTACTCTTCATCTACGCTGTTTCTGGGATGCCCAGAGTGGCCTGGCTGGATACTAAACAGGCTATGAAGGAGCCCACAAACTGCTGCCTCCCCTTTGCCCAGTTGTCTGCACAGAGCACAGTGGCATGCTCCAAGTGGAGGGGGAAGTGCGGTGGCTGTGAGAGGGTGATGTTGCATGCCTGCATAAAGGACTCCAGTGCCACCTTTGGTACCCATGACATAGATTCGCTAACACTGCTTTGGACTTATATATCCACATCCACC
>JAHTLZ010001559.1:0-12878 GCA_023846285.1 Phrynocephalus versicolor | reverse complement strand
TCTATCTATCTATCTATCTATCTATCTATCTATCTATCTATCTATCTATCTGTGAAGGAAATGAGAGAGTATCCAACATGGAGGCTGTATGGTTCAAATCAAATGCCTTCTCTCATAGACTAGGCCACATCAGACAGCAGAATTAACAAGAAGCAGTTTGCTAGTCAGTGTGAAAGTATGTAGATAAGCAATGCATGTTCTTTGTAAGCAATTATTTTGCAGGTGCTTATCTAATGGGAACCGGCGGAGGGTTGTACCATCAAGGCCATGGAACCATAACATCGGGACCGGAGTTAATTAAAGGATTTTTTATTATGGGAAATCGCTTGAAGAGAAGAGCAACAAAACCATCATTAAATCTGGACAGATGATTGGACAATGAGTTGGAGAGAGTGAAAAGGGGAGGGGGTGATGTGGAGTGAAATGAATGCTTTTAAGTAGAGACAATAGAATACGTGTGTGAGTGCTTTTTTCCAATATGCTTGCTTAGATTGCTAGGCCTAGGAATAGAATCATCATGGCAAGTGTAACTTAGAATTAGTTAGACAGCTTCTTTGTTTTAACTGATTGCCACAAGATTGACTATACCTGTATTTTTGAATCTGGCTTGTTTTCTGTAACACTTTAACTTTCTATTTTTTAATAAAAATAATAATTATACAATTGGTTTGGTTTTTGCCCAAGGAACGGGAAGACTAAGTCCATGCCTTGACCGGTACTGGTGTATTTTACCAAGTACACAGTGTGTTTTAAAGTTACTTGCTAAGTTTCCCAGGTGGTCTTAGGATACCTCGGGGTTTGGAACAGGTTACGTGTTCCTTACATGGTGGCAGCGGTGGGATGGACTCCCGAAAGGGCATTTTGCATTTTGCATTTTAATTTTCTCTCAGCAAGTCTCAAACGGCAAGGGTGGCCGAAAAGGAGACTGAGAGGGCTGCAGTAAAAGTGATCCTGCCTTCATTTTCAAGGAGGGGGACATTACTGATTTACAATCGATTTATGGTCTGGCTAATTGTTTAATAGCCTAGGGGAGCCATAAATCTGTCTTGTGGAAGAGCCGGCTAGCCGGGGAGCGGCCGGGCTGCAACGCTGTGACTTTTTGAAAGTGAAGCACAGCTACTGTTTTTTCTTTTGCCACGCTTTGTGATTTTTAACCAAAACTGGCAGGAATGGTCATGAAATGGCAATCTGTTTGTTATTTTTTAGACCAGTAAGGGTTTTGAATGGCTGAGGAGATATCGGAAGGACCCCTTAGCCCTGCATTACATGAGATTGTGTATGTAGTAACGTCCAGTGGATCTATCCATCCGGAAGGTGGCCTTTTGCAGTCCCTGTCTTTGGACGAAGAGATGGCCGATGATACCGGTTCCGGGGCCCAGCCTATCCATACAGATGAGGAGGAAGACGACCAGCCGGGCAGCGGTGCCGAGGATGCCGAGGACCAAGGAGACGGGGAGCTTCCTGGCCCTTCTGACCGGCCCTCCAGTAGTCAGCCCCAGTCAACAGACACCGCTGTTGCACAAGCCCTTCAACAGCTGGTAAATCTCCAGGCTTCGATGCTGGCACACCAAGAGCAGGAGCGAAGAGATAAGCAGCAGCAGAGGGAGGAGGAGAATCGCAGACGGAGACAAGACGAACAGAGGTGCCGGGAAGAGAGAGAGGCGCAGGAACGCGAGAAGGAGCGTCAGCGGTTTGCCGAAGAAGCGAAGCGAAGGGAAGATCTCCTGGATGTAAGGAAATATGATCGCAAAGCTCTTCCGGTGTATTCCGCCCCTGGGGACATTCTCACGTTTCTTCAAAATTTTCAGTATGCTTGCCAGGATTTGCAAGCACCGAAGGCCATATGGACCAAATTGCTACGAACCCAAGTCAGCGGAGCCTTGGCGGATCTCCTCTCTGAGGCAGCAGGTACAGACTGGGAAACCTTTCTAGCACGAGTCCGTCAGAGGTATGGGTATACGACAGAGGGTCTTCGGGTTAAAGTCAGAGGCCTTAAATGGTCCCCTAAAACTAGTGTGGCGGAATTTGAGGCCACAGTAAGGCGTGAAATGACTAAATGGGTGGAATCCACGGGAGCCAAGAACTTGGAGGAGATGTTAGAGGTTTTAATTAGTGAGCAAGTCAGAGAGTCTTTACCCTCAGAGATTAAGGTCTCACTGCTGGAAAAGAAAATAGAAAATGCCCAAGAAATGGCCACGGAGGCTGATAATTTGTTGTCCTATAGACTGTCCAGTAAATCACAAGCCGCTTCTCAAAAGACATTTGCTAAGCCCTCTTCATTTCCGCAAAAGACTGAGGGGGGGATGAGAAGCTTTGATCAGAAGGGAAAGACACCCCAGAAGTTCCAACAATCAGGGACGGGGAGTAACTTCCGTGGGCAACCAAGGGCAGCCAGCACCCCCCAAATGGATATTGTTTGCTTCCATTGTTCTGGCCGAGGACACACAAAAAAATTTTGCCCAGAGTTGAGAGGGGAGCAATCTAAGACACCCCCACATGGTCAAAAGACCCCCCAGAAAACAGGAAAACAATTGCCTCCCACCAAGCTTCAGGCTAAAATGAAAATCATTAGTCAAGCAAATGAAGAGGGGGATGATGAAATGGACTTTAGTGGTTTAAGTGCCGAAGAAGAAGAATCTGTGGGGGCGTCTGCTGTTTCTGCTATGCGAGGGGTTAAAGTGAACCAGGCTGCCGGGGTTGTCGGAAGGGGCAGAGCCGTACCTTCTGCTGCCCCGAACGTAAATCCTTCTGACCCCGGTGGGAAATCTGTGATGATGATGGGGGCTTCGGCTTGCAAACTTAAAAAATCTCGGCCTGGAACTGAGGTGGTGGATCCAGAGACTATTATTTCTAAAGCACAAATGATTTGGGGTGAAAATAGATATTCTCAGACTGTGACGGTGACATGCAATGGTATTGAATATGATATTCCCGCCTATGTTGACACTGGGGCCGATCTCTCTTCAGTTTCTGCTGCTTATGTGACTGATGATCAAATGTTAAAGGGCAAGTTTTTTCCTGTGCACCCTTACAATTCTGAAGCCTCACGTACCCATCTGTCCCCTATGGCAAAAATCTATGTGAAGTACAAGAATTTTGAAGGGGAGCTCATTGTTTTGGTTCATAACCCCCAGCAGGACATTCAGTTTTTGGTGGGAATTGATTTGCAATATGCAGATTATGTGGCTACACTGGAGAAAAATCAACCTCAGAATTACAGGAGAGTTTTGGCGGTGCAGACTCGCAGCCAAACACTGCAAAAACGTTCTGCCTTGAATGTGCCTACTCAAGATGTAGCTGCCCCAGTACAAGGGCAAATTGACTCTGCTAGTTTCACACCTCAAGCCCAGGTTGCGCCTTACAGTTCTGTGTTAATTGCCCCTGATCGTTTTGCTGATGCTGAAACTGAATTAGGGAGTGATGAATCGGGAGAGAATGATTATGTGGAAATGCACCCTTTGCCTCAAGCTGCTGTTGTGTCAAATATGCCAGGTTCTTCTAACTGTGTGGTGGATGATGAACACCCAAGTACTAGCACTGCCATTAGAGCTGATGGTTTGGTGAATGCTTTGTCCTCTGATGGAATTCTAGAGACTGACATAGTGGAACCTGGAGTTGCTAGGGAACCTGAAGTTGTGGTGCCTGTTTCAGCAAATGATGATGAGGAGGGGAGCGAGTCTGATAGCTCGGTGGAAACTGTTTGTGCTGCTAAGTCTGTTCAGTTATTGCAACCTGACAAACAATTCAAAGAGCAACAGTTGTGTGACCCAACTCTGCAAGAAGCTAGAGAGCAGGCTGATCAGGATTTGCAACTGGGGCCTGGAAGGCAAACGAGATTTTGTTGGGTTGAAGTTGGAAGTGAATTGCTGTTGTATAGGGAGAAACTTGTGGATGGCAATCCTAATTTGGCACCTTTACGTCAACTGGTAGTCCCTAAAGCTTATAGGGAGGAAGTTTTGAAATTGGCTCATGAATCACCATTCTCAGGTCATATTGGCTACAGAAAAACTCTGACAAAAATCAGCAATCATCTGTTTTGGCCTAACTTGACCAAAAGTGTGAAGCATTTTTGTATCAGCTGTGAGCATTGCCAAAAGGTGGGGTACAACACTGACACCACTAAAGCCAAAATGGAATGCATTCCAATTGTATCCCAGCCTCTCAATAGCCTTCAAATGGATTGCCTTGGCCCATTTCAAACCAGTAGTACTGGGAAAAAATACATCGTATGCTTCACTTGTCCATTTTCTAAATGGGTGGAAGCAGTGGCAACATCTTCTATCAGTGCAAAGCAAATTGCTAGAGCCTTACTGGAGGTAAGCTCTAGGATTGGACTACCCAGCCTGTTGATCTCAGATCGATCCACAAGCTTCACTAATGAATTGATGGCTAAATTATGTGAATTAACGGGGGTCCAACAACGTTTTAGCGTGAGTTATCACGCAGAGTCACATGGACAAGTAGAGAGAGCTCAGCAGACTTTGCTTAGAATGCTGCAAACACATGTTTTGGAGTTTGGAAGGTCTTGGTCTGAAGCATTGCCTTTCATTCTTTATGCCTATAGAACCTCTCCACATGACAGCCTTGGAGGTTTCAGTCCTGCAGAAATCATTTATGGGACAGCCCTGAGGGGGCCTTTGGAACTTCTCAAATCCCAATGGGAGGGAGCAATTCAAGAGAGTTCTATGCCTGTTGCTCAATATGTTTATGACTTGCAACTTAAACTCAAAGCAATCAGAGATTTGGCCACTGAACATTTGCACAGTGCTCAGAAAACCCAGAAGCACTACCATGACTTAAAGTCACGTCACAGAGAATTTCAAGTGGGAGACTCTGTGCTGGTTCTTGATCCAATAAAGCATAACAAATTGCAAGTTCATTGGTTGGGACCAGGAGTGGTTGAACAAAAGTTGGGGCCTGTTAATTATGTTGTGAGAATGTCATCACAGGAAAAGAAACCACGTCTGTATCATGTGAACAGTTTAAAGCCTTATGTCCGTAGACAGTCTCACATGTTACTTGCCAGAGCTACTTCTTCCAGAAATCTGGAAGATGGCTTGGATTTGCTGGAGGAATTCAAGGAAGGTGGTGATCTGAGTGAAATTTATTTTGAACAGGACACTCCTGAATGTCAACAGCAAGCTCTTTTCAATGTCCTACAGAAATATGAGCACATTTTTACAACTAAGCCTGGGTGTACCACACTTGTTCAACACAAAATTGATACAGGAGATGCACCCCCTATCAGATCACCTCCTTACAGGGTCATTGGGGAACATGCTAAGCAGATTGAGGATGAGCTGCAAGAGATGCTTGACATGGGTGTCATTCAACCTAGTACTTCTTTATGGGCAAGTCCTGTGGTTATTGTACCTAAGAGAACACCTGATGGGCAAATCCAACCCAAGGTTCGTTTTTGTGTGGATTACAGGAAGTTGAACCAGCTGACAGCTTTAGATCCTTACCCAATGCCCAGGGCTGAGGATCTCATTGAGAAAATATCAAGTCACAAGTTCTTATCAAGTCTAGATTTGTCCTCAGGATATTGGCAGATAAAACTTGACCCCGCGACACGTGAAAAAAGTGCTTTCGTCACTCACGCGGGCGTGTACGAATTTTTGCGTTTGCCTTTCGGATTATCCTCAGCCCCGAGTGCGTTTCAGCGCCTCATGGACATTGTATTACAAGGTCTACCATTTGCCCATGCTTACTTAGACGACATCATCATTTTTTCTGATTCTCTGGAAGAACACTTGTCCCACTTGGAGGCAGTGTTTCAAAGGCTCAGTAATGCTGGACTGACGGTCAAAGCTTCCAAATGTCAATGGATGAAAGGAAAAGTGGTTTACTTGGGCCATCTAGTGGGCAGTGGTTTCATTGAACCTCTACAAGCTAAAGTAGAAAGTGTCAAGAATTGGCCTGTTCCTCAGAACAAAAAACAAGTTCAATCATTTTTAGGCCTTGTGGGTTATTACAGGAAATTTATTCCACACTTCAGTCAAATTGCTACACCACTGACTGAGTTGACAAGAAAACGTATGCCAATTAAAGTCAAGTGGACACCGGAATGCCAACTTGCCTTTGATCAGCTTAAGGCCGCATTGATAAAGTCACCTATTCTGATCTCACCTAACTTTCAAAAGCCTTTTGTTTTGCAGACAGATGCTTCTGAATTTGGTGTTGGAGCTGTTTTGCTGCAAGAACACGATGATGGTATGCTTCACCCTGTCTCTTTTTTCAGCAAAAAGCTTTTACAACGTGAACGTGCCTACTCTGTTCCAGAGAAGGAATGCCTTGCCATTGTTTGGGCCTTTAACAAGTTACGACCTTACTTGTGGGGTCGCAGTTTTCTCTTACAGACAGATCATCAAGCATTGAAGTGGTTGTCCAGAATGAAAGCTACTAATCAGCGCTTGCTACGATGGAGTTTGGCCTTACAAGATTTCCAGTATGAGGCCGTCCACATTCCTGGGAGGCAGAATCAGATTGCTGATAGCCTTTCTAGAGTTCACTTTGGCATCGATCCGACTCCTGATGAGATCGAGGAAGAAGAGCTACTGGCCTGAATGGTCTAGCCCTTGCCATATATTCTGTTGTTCCTGATTTTACTAACATTGTTTTATTTCTTTCTTTTCAGATGTAGACATGCCTTAACCTGCTTCAACCAAAGTCATATATTCCATGATATTGCTGCTATATAGTTATATACCTCTTATCTTTTAATAGATAACCTATACATTGTATACCTCATACCAGTATTTTGCTGCTACTTAGATAGTAACTAGTTGCTTTTGCTGAAAAATGCTAAATTGTATATTTAGGATTTTTAGGCACCTAAGGGGGGGCGTGTGAAGGAAATGAGAGAGTATCCAACATGGAGGCTGTATGGTTCAAATCAAATGCCTTCTCTCATAGACTAGGCCACATCAGACAGCAGAATTAACAAGAAGCAGTTTGCTAGTCAGTGTGAAAGTATGTAGATAAGCAATGCATGTTCTTTGTAAGCAATTATTTTGCAGGTGCTTATCTAATGGGAACCGGCGGAGGGTTGTACCATCAAGGCCATGGAACCATAACATCGGGACCGGAGTTAATTAAAGGATTTTTTATTATGGGAAATCGCTTGAAGAGAAGAGCAACAAAACCATCATTAAATCTGGACAGATGATTGGACAATGAGTTGGAGAGAGTGAAAAGGGGAGGGGGTGATGTGGAGTGAAATGAATGCTTTTAAGTAGAGACAATAGAATACGTGTGTGAGTGCTTTTTTCCAATATGCTTGCTTAGATTGCTAGGCCTAGGAATAGAATCATCATGGCAAGTGTAACTTAGAATTAGTTAGACAGCTTCTTTGTTTTAACTGATTGCCACAAGATTGACTATACCTGTATTTTTGAATCTGGCTTGTTTTCTGTAACACTTTAACTTTCTATTTTTTAATAAAAATAATAATTATACAATTGGTTTGGTTTTTGCCCAAGGAACGGGAAGACTAAGTCCATGCCTTGACCGGTACTGGTGTATTTTACAAAGTACACAGTGTGTTTTAAAGTTACTTGCTAAGTTTCCCAGGTGGTCTTAGGATACCTCGGGGTTTGGAACAGGTTACGTGTTCCTTACACTATCTATCCATCTGTCCCCCTATATTTGATGAAAGTAAGGGAGGCACAATGCCTGCCTAGCTGAATTTTTCCTAGGGCAGCTTGTAGAGATGCTCAGGAGCTGCCTTTACTGTTTTTGTCTTTTTGAAGAAAAGAAAAAAGGAGGGGGGGCACATTACCTGCCTCCCCTTTGAGGGGGAGCGTTGAATGAATGTGTTGTCGTTTTTCGAATCTGGGCCACGTGGTCTTTCAATTATTGCATGTGCTAATGTATGCCTGTGATTTCTGCTCTCTCCCTTACTTGGCTGTTATACTCCCTTGTTTTGTTGTGTGTGTATGTGTGGAGAGCTCATGGGAGCATGCAGGGCCATGTGGATGCGCCCTCCTCCCCTTCCCTTTCTTCCCTCCTAGTTTTCCTCCTCGGGGTCAGAGAGTGAAGTTGCCTCTGAGCTTCTGCAGAGTGCGCTCTCTGTCTGACCGGCAAGAACGGTGTGTGTATATGTGTGTATGTGTGCCCATGCGAGATGCCCCCTCACTCCCTCTGTGTGCTGGACTGTTCTAGGCTGTACTTGGGTGATAGGGGTGCCCCCCTCCTTTTGGCCTGCAGTAATTTCAAGCTGGAATCCTAAGCATTTCCTCCTTGTTTTGCTGAGGTGCCAGGCGTGTGTATGTGTATTTAATGTTTAACATTTCAATGTTCCTCCCCACCACCACCAACATGAGGGAAAGGCCTATTGCACAAAGAGGCAAGCCCCCCCCGGGGGGTGGGCTGGCTCTGGGGAGGACCACCCTTTAGCTCCCTCAATTTTAAAAGATGGCTAGATTAATCCTAGCCTAACATGGCTGAAAAATGCCCCTAATGTTTCTGTCTTCTCCATTTTCAGAAGAGAAGGCATGTGTTTTTCCCCATCTATTCCCCCTATTTTATTATTATTAAGGGTTCCCCATGGGGGTGGGGACATTCTAGCTCCAAATTGGAAAAGGGGGGAGCCTGGGACATGCCTGGCAGAACCTACCCCTCCCCCTGTTCCTTAGGAGAGTTGGAGCCCTCTACTTCCTGCCCCTGCCTCCTGACCAAAGAACCGCCCCTCTGTACTCCTTTCCAGATTCCCTACAGTCTGGCAGGAAGTGGGAGAATGGCTGGTGGGTAATCAATGGGCCTGGGCAATTATCCTCAGCAATACTGCCCCCATTTAGCTAAATGGTTCCATGGGGGCTCATGTTCCTCAGGGAAAACTTTGTACAATTGGCTAAGACATTGATACTTCCACCCTGAGCTGCAATTGGTTTACAAAGGCATAGCTGCTTCCTGCCTCATCTACCTACAGAATAACCCATGGGGAATTAAATTTATACCCCAGGGGTTTCTTGGGCAGGCCTGTTGTCCAGGGGAGGCATGGCAGGCTGAATTCACAGAAATGCCCAGGGCCGGGACTAAGTGGAATCTTTTGGGGTTTCCTTGTGAATTTATTCAATGATGGCCACTTATTTCCAAATTAAAAGGTCCCTACATTCGACTTATTGGCCACCAGCCTCCGAAAAGTTGAGAGACTCGAATTTTAAACGACAGTTGGCTCAAAATCTGCCAAGGAAACGGGACCCGAACTCCCCAAAAGCCCTGCCCTTTGCTGTTCATCTGAGCCACCCCCACCGCCTGCCTAGAGCTATTCCCACTCAGACCCCCACATGGTTGCCCCCTTTTGCTGTCCTAGCCCGAAAGCCTGACCCAGGGAATCAGCCCCTGCTGTCTATTTCAGGGAGTCGGGAAGGGGTTTTCTCTCTCTCTCTCTCTGCAGGTTGCCACAGCCGTTTCCCCCCGGAGAGCCCCCCCTATAGAGATCCACTCAGGGGATTGGGTCCTGTTGGAAGAACTGCACCCCAGACGCCTGGAAGCCAAATGGTCACCTCCACTCCAAAGTCCTCCTCAGCACCCCCACCATGGTGAAAGTCGAGGGACTCAAATCCTGGGTTCACCTTCCAAGGTTAAAGCCGTGAAACCACCAACAGAGGACTGGGCTTGTGAGCAGTTGAGACCCCTGCGCTTGAGAATCCAGCGACGGAGGGACCAGCGGCCGCCTGGATCAGAACCCACATCATTGCACCACCACTGCTCTCTTCCCTGGGAGACGAGGAGCTGACACTTGTGTACTGAACCTGAGACGGAACCTGCGCCTACCCAAGAAAGCCTCTGCAAATGGCAAGTGTACCCCTCCAGGCCATCTCTGTCTGTCCCTTCACCCTCTGTTTTTAATCTCTTTCCCCGACCTATCATCTTCCTACATGCTTTTCCCCTATGCCTCCTAGGGAGCCTCCTACACTTCCTCCATCCTATATCTGCAGAATGAGGGAGAAATGCACTCTGCATGCTGGTACACAACACTACATAAATGTTCAATGTAACTGACTGTTGGGTTTATACACATGGCCCCACCCACCATAGACAAGGGTGGCCGGTTGCGCCAGCTGCCTGTCTGGACCCTAAGAAGTGGAATACTACACACTTGTACTCCATGGCCCTTGGGGAACAGAAAAAGGGGGGAGTCTTGGATCTGGACCAATTCTCCCTTGGTTACCACCAGCACTGGCCGCTGGCTCCCGTCTGTGTGCTCTAGCATAATCAGCCAACACACAGGACCCTAACCTATGCCTCTCCCTTGGTACAGGTCCCCTTCTGTCAACTGGGGAGGTCCCGGCTGGCATTCAATTTTACCCTAAGAACCAGCCAGCTTCTGCCTGGCCAGGCCCCCTTCACCAAGGACGAGCCAGGCAAGCCTTTAATGAGGGCCACGGCTTTGACCCAGAGCACACCTACTTTTCTGAGGCTCAGAGATTTGGGGCCATCATGTTTCCCGCCTGGGGTGTCGCTTGAATGTAAGACAAATCAGGTGACTCTCTTGCCAACTTGAAGCCCTCACTCATGTCACAGCAGACACGGCATCTGTTCTACAAGTGGAGGTGGAATCTATGCAGTCACTTTGGTTCAGCATAAAATCACCTTCGACTTTTGCTCAGCACCCTAGGCAGTCTTTGCATTTTTCTGAATTTGAGTTGCTTCTGTTTTGTGTAAATATGAGTAAACCAATATAGACCGATAAAAATTCACCAAGTCGCCTATGACATACAGAAATCTTACCCCAATGCTGGCCCTTCCTGTGGGGAATGTTATCTGGGTGGCTTCCTTAATATCAATTGGATATTGGAGCTTTTCCTAATAATAATTGGCTTTCTTGTGCTTTTGGTGGTGACTCGTGGCCTGATCCGGTGTGTGGTAATGTTTGTGACCTCTCGTTATTCCCTCGTTAAGTGAGGCGGCCAGTCCAACCGGAAAGGCAAGGCAGGCGCAGCACCCAATAAGGGGATGCCTGGCAGCATGCCAGGCACCCCTCATGTGAAAAAGGGGGGAAATGTAGAGGACACAGAAAAGAAAACAAACACGTGTGTGTGTGTGTGTGAATTGGGAGCAGACACGTGTCTGCGGAGGCAGACCCGCACCTGCTCCTAAGAGCACATGTCAATTAGGCAAAGACAAAATTTAACCCCCGCATCCGGCTGCAATCCTTGATATCTTACCAGCACAATGCAAACAAACCTAGTCCATATTGGCCCAGCCGTTCCCCAAAAGATGTGGCTAAGAAGCCCCAGTTCCTTTCCCTACAAGCGAACAGGCTTGGTAACAAAGGTTAGGGGTGATTGACAATGGATTCCATACTTTGTTTCCCCTGGACATGTGTCCCCCCAGAGCCTCAGGGAAGTAGGGGAAATGGGGCAACCCCCTACTCCCCAATAGGCCAGACCCTGGCACAGTGGGGGTGGGGGTGGGGGGTCATCTCATATTAACCCCCTCTCATCACTGCATCGTTCCCTAAACAGCCAAAAAGGCACCAAGAAGTTTTTCCTCCTTCCCTCCCTTCCTTCCTTCCTTCTTCTTCTTCTTCTTCTTCTCTCTCTCTCTCAATTCCCCAAATAAAGGTTTACCCCTCCATTCCCCCAAGTCCTTCCCCCTTCACGTATATCAAGGCCTGGACAAGGGTGCACGCTGCCTCCATGTTGGGGAGTGACCTCCATTTCAAATCAAGGACCGTCAGCCTGCCACATGGCAAAACCATTTCAAACTGCTTGGTTCCCTGATGAGCAAGCATAGAATTATAGAACTGGACACTGTCCTTTAACCCCCCCCCATCATGCCCATCTTTCAATCCCACCAAAACCACAGCCAGAGGCAAGACCCTGGCCAATGGATCCTGGGTTGAGGGATTATCCCCTCTCTGCCCTGGCTGGGAAGGAGAATTGCCAACCTCATTCTCATGGGTCAAGGGGCTCCCCTCAAGAACCCAGTCCCACTGCCCATGCCTGACACAAGCCTCAGAGTGGGCAACCCCCCTCCTCCTCTGCTACCCCCTCCCCTCTCTTCCCCTCTTCTCTCCTTTTCATTTGCCCTGTTCCTATCCTTTTCCTATTTTTCCAACCTTCCCTCTACCCTGGCATGTTTACACGTGTGCCTGTCCTATTCACTATTCACTGGTCCCTGCACTACCATCTGAGGCAAAGAAGAATTGGAGGAAGATGGCGACTTTGCAAGGCTGGCAGAAGCATCCAGATCTCCATCACATCCCAGATCTCCAGCACGTTCGTCTCTTGCTGTTTTCCCAAAGGTCAACATCTCTGTTGCACCCATCTAGATGTTATCTCCGCCTGAGAGGATTTTCTATTATCTCCTCCCTGGATTCACAAAGGACTGGCAAAACTCCTCTGCATAATCCTGCTGGTTTTCCTGTCTCACCGTGATCCTGCTCCTCGACCCCCTATTGACTTTCAAATCCCTGCAATGCACCTAGGCTCAGCAAACAAAGTCTTGTTCCCCCCTTCCATTGTGTCTCCCCAGATGGCCTAATCAGGGAACACCTGGGCTCATTAACATCTGCATGGACCCCCAACTCCAGCCTGCCAGGGACTGCCCAGAGCCACCCCTGGCCAACCCCGGATCATCCTAATTGGACAATTCAAACTTCCCTCAGCCAATCTCTAGCTTGGTACCACCTGGAGGGAGAAAGGGGGTAGTAATCTATAAAGTTGGGGTTTTCCATGTGCGGGGGGTCAGACATCTTTGCTCTGTCTCTGGCTGGATGCTGACCTGCTGTTCTTTATTAGGCCTAATAAACACAGTATTGTCTCAGGATCTCTCTCTCGCTGGACTTTTATTGGCAACTGGGGGTCCAGCGGAACTCAGCAGGACTAGCCTGACTGGAAGGTAATTTTTAGCTTATTTTAAACGCAACA
>JAHTLZ010001558.1:0-14516 GCA_023846285.1 Phrynocephalus versicolor | reverse complement strand
GCTGCTCCTTTTGGCTGGTACGTGCCTTGCCCTTTCCCTATTTCTTGCAAAAAGTTCTGGCCTTGCCCTGCTCCCCCTCCCCCGCCCCCGAGCTGCTGGCGCGGTTGGTGCAGACAAGCCGAAGCTGGCTGGATGCTTTCACCCAGGTACTGTAGGCTGGAACGCCAGGTCCTTCCTCATAAGAACCTAAGAAGAGCCCTGCTGGATCAGGCCAAAGGCCCATCTAGTCCAGCTTCCTGTCTCTCACAGTGGCCCCACCAGATGCCTCTGGGAGCGCACGAGACTAGATATCTGTCTCCTGAGACCACTTCCCTCCATCTGGTCCTTGAAGGACCCTGGTTTTAAGCCTGGAGATTACACATCTCCATCATGGTTTGTAACCTGTGATGGACTTTTCCTCCAGGAATCTGTCCAATCCCCTTTTGAAAGCATCCAGGCCAGATGCCATCACCACCTCCTGTGGCAGCAATTATGCAGTGGCGGCAGCTTTAGCCATTGCTGCTGGCTGTAACTCTGAGCGGTCACTAAGCAGGGAGGTTGTTAAGTGAGGAGTGGCTTTAATTGTTTTTTTTTGTTTTGTTTTGTTTGTTCGTTTGTTTTGGTTTTTTGCCTGCAGGAAGCAAAGGCTGAATTAAATTGGTTCACCCTTTTTTGCTTGTAAAGTAGCATTCTCTTCTCCTGCCAAGGGACTCTGCTACTTTTTACTGACTGTAAAGATTCGAAAGGGCTCCCCCCCCCCCCGGGGCGGACAGAGTTTGCGGGTCTTGTCCTATAGAAGAGAAGCAAAGGCCTTTAGTTTGAATTTTCTGCCAGATAGAACAACCAGCATGGCCGAAAGAAAAGAGATTAGTATCATTATTCATCTGCTTCCCAAATTATTTTTAGGTGTCGACAGACTGGATAAAGATCTCACCATTGGCCAGATGCAAGGTAAGCTTCCTCGCCTTCTGGGCTCAGATGGATTTTCCCCACCCTTTTTTGCATTTTGTTAACACGTTCGGTCAGGTTAGCCTTAGGGTTACGGGCTGCAGATCAGGAAAGCCATAGAACTGTGTACGCATGTGTGAATAGGTTTCCATGGACGTGTGAGCGAATCTGCTGAATATATCATAGAAGCAGAGCTCAGCCGGGCCTTTCTCAGCCTTTCTGTGAAGCGGAAGTGACTTCCAGTAAACTGGAAGTCACTTCCGGTTCACAGGGAAGCCATTTTCAGGCCTTCAGAAGGCCCGGGAAGGCCCTCGCAGGCCGATTTGGGGCAGCGCCAGTCCTGGGGTCAGTACGGGAGGCCTGAAACAGGCCTTCCCCCCTTATGCCAGGGGGCCTTTTTTCATATACTGTGGTGCCCCGACTTAAGAGCAGCTTGACTTAAGAGCGGAAAACTGTTGGCATTTTAACTGCCGCCTTACAAATTTTAGATATGGTCTGCTCGACTTCTAATTTGTTTTTAGTTTTTAACTTATTTTTTCAATTTTGTAGATAGTTACCCTGACTTAAGAGTAGTTCGACTTAAGAGCATGCATTTGGAACGGATTAAATTCGTAAGTCGGTCCACTGTACTGCGGTCCTGTGATATAATGGGGCCGCAGTAGATGAACCGCGAACGGGATGGGGGGGGGACCGCTGTACCAGTTCTTTTAGTCTTTCCTCAGTGCACTTAGTTTCCAGGCCTTTGATCAACCTTGCTGCCCTCCTCTGCGCTTGTTGGCATCTTTCTGTGTCCAGAAACTGGCCAGAGCAGAGCAAAATAAGCCATAATGCAAAATGCCATCGCACCCCGTGCTTCGTAACGAACCCTGAAGCACCACTGGCCAATGGTTTCTAAGCGCCATAACCTCCCCCTTCCGCCCCATGCTTTGTATCGCAGCAAAAATGGGAATAAAAGCAAAACCTCAGTGGATGCTGGACGTTATAGCCGATCCTCTTTTCTTACCCTCCAGGGAAATTCCAGATGCAAGTCCTTCCCCAGTGCGGCCACGCGGTCCACGAGGATGCCCCAGACAAGGTGAGTGACGGATCTCCTGCTGCAGCTTCAAGGATCCCCCTTCTCCTTCCTGAGCACAACATAGGTCAGGCATGTCCACACGTCAGCCCTCCAGATGTTTTGGATCACAACTCCCACCGTCCTTTGTCACTGGCAATAACAGGATTGGAATTCTGGGAGCTGTGGTCCAAAACATCAGGAGGGCCAAAGTTTGGACATGCCTGAGTCATAGGTGGAGGTCTCCAGGGGGTTCTGAAGCAGAAGGCCTGCACCAACTTCACAGGGACGGCCAGCGACATTTTGTCCACCTTAAGTGCCATGCTTGCGGGGAGGCAGGCGTGCCCCAAGTATGTTCTGGAGCCTATCGGATGGACTAGCGTTTAAATTGACATGGCTTGCATTCCCTGGTCCTACCTAAAACTCCAGTGGCGCCACTGAAAAAGCCAACACACCGTCCCTTATGTTTCTGGGCATCATGGTTTCCCCTCCTGACCGCGTCCCTGCATGCAGCATCGGCTTTTAAAAAAAATAAATAAATTCAGCGGCCAGAAACGAGGGATCAGTTGGCACACATTGTATCCCAACCCTGTTATTGACAGTTGTATTTATATTTATTTATTTTGAGGATATTTTTACCCCACCTTTCCCCTTGGAAAAGGACCCAAGGGGGCTTCCAGCAATGAGAGACAATATAAGAAGATAAGAAGAGTCATGCTGGATCAGGCCAAAGGCCCATCTAGTTCAGCTTCCTGGATCTCACAGTGGCCCCACCAGATGCCTCTGGGAGCACATGAGACTATCTGTCTCCCGATACCACTCCCCTGCATCTGGTCCTTGAAGTACCCTGGTTTTAAACCTGGAGATTACACATCTCCATCATGGTTTGTAACCTCTGATGGACTTTTCCTCCAGGAATCTGTCCAATCCTCTTTTGAAGGCATCCAGGCCAGATGCCATCACCACCTCCTGTGGCAGGGAATTCCACAGACTAACAATGCGCTGGGTGAAAAAAATATTTTTTGTCTGTTCTCACTCTCCCAGCCCTCAATTTGAGTGGATGTCCCCCTAGTTCTGGTATTTTGTGAGAGGGAGAAGAGCTTCCCTCTATCCACTTTACTCATGCCCTACAATCCAGTACAGTTAAGACATATTCAAGTTTGAAAACAGGGAATTTTTCTTACAGCATTAAAAGGCAACATTAAAGCTCCAAGTGAACGTGAGCAGTTAAAGGGAGAGTAAAAATTAAATGTAATCATGCACAGTAGACCATCCGAGTGTTATGAGGGATGGAAACTAACATTGAAGGGAGATGTAAACACAAAGTTATAAGTGGTTATAAACTCAAAGACTGCGCAGTCATGTCTGGTAGATTCATATTAAAAAATACATAATAGGTAATCCATCATTCAGGGAAAGCTTGCCTGGAGAGAAAGGCCTTTGCTTGTTTCTGGAAAGACAGCAGTGATGGGGCAGTCCTGTCCTCCATGCATAACTAGTGACTGAAACCTGGCAACAGGGTTTGGAACTGGGCAGGTGGCCCTGTCGTACTCCACCTTCCCTGTGCAATAATTGCAACAATAAATAAATTGCAATCATAAAGGCGATAATTGTTCCAAAAAATAATTTGAGAATCCACAGTAGCTTGGAAGACAGGGCGGGGACTTGCACAGCTCCTTTGTGGTCGCGAGCTTTCCCGTCGTGGGAAGTTGCACCTTCTCCCAACTCACTGGTTTAACCTCCAGCCTCCTCCTCCTCTGCTCCCTTTCCAGGTTGCTGAAGCGGTGGCCACGTTCTTGATCCGTCACAGGTTTACAGAGCCCATCGGTGGATTTCAGTGGTGAGCTTTGACGCGAGTAAACTATTTCCAAGCTGCCAGTCTTAAATGCACTTGCGTTTTCAGGGCAACGTTTTCTGCATTGGGTAGACCGCTAACATTTCAAATACAGTGGTATCTCGGATAACAAATTTAATTCGTAATCTGAAAAAAATTCGTTGTCCAAAACATGGTTTCCCATAAGAAAGAATGGGAAACCAATTAATCTGTTCCAGAGCCTAGGAAAATGACGCAGACACCTGGGTTTTTGCTCAAAACCCTTTATAAAGTGCACTTTAAAGGTACAGATGCAATGCCACCTGGGATAACTCTTTTTTACCAATACATGCTGGAAATTCGTTATCCGAGGCAGCCCATAGGGAAAATTCGTTATCCAAGGCAGACCATAGTGAAAATTCGCTATCTGAGGCAGCCCTATACCTGGAAATTGCAATTCGTTATCCGAAAAATTCGTTATCGGGCATTCATTATCCGAGGTATTACTGTATTGGGAATTTCTTCTCCAACTGATGCATCCCCTTCTCCTCTTACCTCTGGGCTGGGTGTGCAGGGTCTCTGCTAAACAGGGATGATGTAAGGCGGAGAGACCTGGCAACCAAGACCAAACAGCCATGCAGAGTGTTGGGTATCTCTTCTTTAAAAGTGCCTCGTGGCACAGTGGTTAGATTGCTTTACAGCAGCCATAAATTTTCTCACAACCTGGGGTTCAGTCCCACGTAGCCGGCTCAAGGTTCACTCAGCCTTCCATCCTTCTGAGGTTAGTAAAATGAGTACCCAGCTCGCTGAGGTGGGGGTGGGCAATATGTAGCCTGCATAAATTGATCTGCCTTAATTGAAGTCTTGATCTGCCGGTCTTTCTCTTTTCTTTGCTATTACAGTGGTACCTTGTATAAAGGAATTCATTCATTCCAAATGAAATTATGTTAAGCAAATTTTCCCTTTATACAAATTTCCCATAGGAATGCATTGAAAACGGAGTGATCCCATTTTTATGTTGTACAGATTCCGCCCATAGGTGATTATGTTAAGCAAATTTCCCCTCTCTCCAGAATGTTTTATGTTGTACAAATTTTATGTTATACAAAATGTTTGTTATACAAGGGTCCACTGTATTATATTGTTATATTGCTTGTATAATTGTTTGGTTGTTCAACACCTAGAGTTCCTCTGGGAAAGTCGGGGGGTATATAAATGGAAATAAACAAACAAATTGTAAGCAGCCCAGAGAGTGCTTTAAGCACTATGGCGAGGTATATAAACAGCATGCTTTGCTTTGCTTCAATCTTCCAGATTCCCCATAGTCTTTTGCAGCTGTTCCTTCCTTCTACCTGTTCCAGTTTACCAACCTAAGACCTAAAACCTATTTGGGGAGCCCCTCTAAACCAGGGGTGCCCAAACTTTTTGTAAGGAGGGCCAGATTTGGTGGCTGAGCAGGTGTCAGGGGCCGGTTGCTCCCCGACCCTGCCACCCTACCGCAAGCCCCACCCACTGACCCATAAGCCCCACCCACTGACCCCTTGCAACCCCACCTGCAGGAAGGAAGGCGGGGACCAAGGGAGGGAGGGAGGAAGGTGGAAACCAAGAGAGGAAGGAAGGAAGGTGGGGAACAAGGGAGGGAGGGAGGAAGGAAGGTGGGGACCAAAGGAAGCACAGGGAGCCATGGCCACCGCAGGGGAATGTGTGGGGGGAGGGAGGGGAGGGCCAGCCAGCTGCGGGCCACTCAGAATGGCCTGACGGGCCGGATTTGGCCCCTGGGCCAGACTTTGGGCAGGCTTGCTCTAAACAAATCCTTAATGGGGGGAAATCACACCATGATTTGGCAGCCCACGCTTGATCACAGGGCTGGGGAATCTTGCACCCTGGTTTGTGGTTGATCACCACTCGTTGCCCCTTATCCATTAGGCATGCTGGGAGGGGTCATTGGGAATCTGGAACATCTGGAGGGCCGATGTTCTGCCCTCTCAGAGCCTCGGGCTCTGCAGCTGGAGACCTAAAACCACGCAGCAAATCATCTTTTTTTCCTTTTTTCTCTTCTCCCGGCAGCGTTTTCCCTGCTTGTTAATAACCCAGCGGTCCCGGCTCGGCGCCCACTCCCCGGTTGTAAATAAAGGCACACTCAGAGGCCACTGTAAACGTATCTCGTCTCCTTCTCGATCCGCCACGTGCCGTGACCGACACAGAGCAATCAGTGGAAGAGACATCCCGCAGAAACCCGTTGGACACCAAGGTTCCTCTCGTTGCCATGCCCTGGTCTGGCCACAGAAGCTCCATGTCCCTTTTCCACCATCCCTGTGGTTTTTTTTTTTTTATCCATTCACCCTTTTCTCTAGAGGAGGAAGCAAGCATAGAATACTTGGAGGCTGTCTGGAAAACCCTGGTGGATCATGAGGAATCCCTCTAGATCCTACAACCCAAAGCTTTTAGACTTTTTTTTGCCCGTAAGAAGCAGGATCTCTCTCTCTCTCTTCCCAGGGAAGTTCCCGATTCTTTTGCGTGCAGGATGCTACCGTGGTGGAGGGCCTTGGGTTGCAACTGCCATCCTTACCAGCACAGGTTGCTGTGGGTGGCCAGGTCTCGTCATCTCATCTCATTCAAAAGGGGTGAGATTGTATTTTGCTTCCTCCCCGGCAGGGGCTGGTGCACTGAGGGCTGTATTAGGCTGAGCTAGGACCCAGTGGCTCAGTCTTCTTCTCCTTGTCCCATGGAATAGGAAAAAGAGCTTGCGGCAATGGTGCAGCCTGGCACAATAGCTCACCACCGTCCGGGTCTTCCCCCGTGGCTTGACAGGTCTGTTCTCGCAAGCTGCCAAGAGGGGAGGTTTCCAGATTGCTTAGAGAACGGTGTCCTGGTTTGCGGGCCAGAGGCACCAGCCGCCTTTGCTAGAACAGGGATGACAGCCTTCCCCTTGGAACGGGGACCAGAGCGCAGGGAGACTGTAGGATCAGATGACCTGCCGGAAGATGCTAGATTCAAAATCTAGCATCTCGCACTCCCTGGCTTGCAGCCGGGCTATTGTCTAGGAACCGGCGACCCACTCTGTGGGTTCAGATTCCTGCCGAGCCCATGCACCAGCCAACCTGCCTCAGAGCACGAGAGAGCCACCCCACCCCCCCACCCCACTAATAGCTGTGTGTTTTTCGGGCTGTTTGGCCGTGTTCTGGAAGTTTTTCTTCCTGACGTTTTGCCAGACTCTGGCCGGCATCTTCAGCAGGCAAATAGCTCAGAGAACAAGGAGTTCTCTCTGCACTCTGGGGTATAGAGTGAGCTAGACTGTGTGGTTTTAAAGTTGTGGGGAAGAGGAAACTTGTCCTATGCAGGAGAATAGGTGTTTGTCATTGTATTGTGATGGAGGGATTAAGACATTTCACTACAATTAGAGGTGGCAGCAATCCTCTGCAGTTGATGGGTGTCGTTAGCTGTTCTGTCGTGTGAACTGATCACTGGTGTAGGCTGTAGTTTTCAGTACTGGAAGCCAGGCTTTGTTGATTTTTAGACTTTCTTCTTTTTTGTTGAAACTGTGCTTATGTTTGTGGATTTCAGTGGCTTCCCTGTGTAGTCTGACATAGTGATTGGTAGTGTTGTCCAGTAACCTCTATGTCCTGGAAGAGGATTTCATGTCCAGTTTGTTTCAGGGTGTGTTTAGCTACTGCACCCAGCCACAAGCACCAGTGATGAGTTCATACAATAGAACAGCTAACGGCAGTCATCAACTTCAGAGAAGGATTGCTGCCGTCCCTGATTACAGTGAAACTTCGTAATCCTCCCATCACAGTACAATGACTAACACCTATTCTCCTGCATAGGACAAGTTTCCTCTTTCCCATAACTTTAAAACCCCACAGTCTCGCTCACTCTATACCCCAGGGCACAGAGAGAACTGCTAGTTCTCTGACCTCCTTGCCCTCTGAAGATGCCGGCCACAGAGTCTGGCGAAACGAAGGGAAAGAAAAACTTCCAGAACACGGCCAAACAGCCCGAAAAACTCACAACAGCTGTTGGCAGGTGTTGCTCAAACATGCAAAAAAAAAGCAAACAGATGCCTGCATCTGGCAATTGCCCCATGGGTTTGGGTGTCCAGAATATGAGAACCTTTTGCCAGATTTGTGCATGGTGGGGCACGTCCAGGATCTTAGCAGAGACTTCCTGTTTTGGCTTGGAATAATCCCTTGGAAGAGATACACAAGGTGGGATCTTCTGTGCATCCTTCTCAGGAAAAGGTTATGGTTTGCAGCTTTTTCCTGAGAAACCCTGGCTAGTCCCGCGGAGATGCCTGCCAGGATCAGCCTGCTGGGATCAGGTTCGGTCCATGCCCAAATGGCCTTTGTCCTAGAGGTGCAGGATCTCAGGTCCACCAGAGGACTATGACTCCCACAGCCCCTTCCGTGAGACCTACTGAGGCTAAAACATCTGGCAAGCTCATGGTCCCCCGTTCCTCTTACTTGTCCTCTGTGGCATGACACCACCAACACAGCACCATCTTTGCAGCCGAGAAAGACACCTTGGTTTTCCATCTTCTGGGAGCTGTAGGGACTCTCTCTGTCCTCTCCCCAATCCCTGTTTCATGAGCTAGTGCTTTAGTCTGGTCCCAACCCGGCAGCCCTCAGGAGAAAAGACTCTGTGTTCAAGGACAGCAGTGGATCTCAGCCTCAGCTGTTCCTGGGCTGCAACTCCCAGAAATCTAGGCCAGCGCGGCAAGTGGTGAAGTCTTCTGGGAGTTGCAGTCCGAGAACACACGGGTCACCCAAGGTTGGAAACCACTGCAGTCAGATCTTGAGTCTTTCGTCCTTAGACACCTCTGGAGTCAAGGCAGTGGTGGCGGCTGCATAAAGAGGTTCCGAGGGCAATGAGAATCGGGATGGATGTTGGGGGGGAAGGGTAATGGGGACTCCCCTTGTTTCCAGATGCTTCCCACCCGTAAGCTTTGTTCTTCTGGTGAAGATGGGCCTGTCCTGGCTTAGAAAACCGTTTCCAGCCAGTGGATCAGGATCATTTTTGAGGCTTCCTTCCCTTGTTCAGACGGCTGGGGGCGATGTGGGTTTGTCGTCCAGCCCGTCTGAAGTTGGTACAGTATTCCCTGCTTGGAAGCCGAGCTTGGACGTTTCAGCTGCAGGCTGGACACTTCTCTGCTCTTCCTAGCTTCAGACCAGGCTGAATGAGCCACCTTGGGCGCGAAATCCCCCGGTCAGGCACCAGGACTTCCCTTGCCTCTCATTCCACGATCTCCTTGAATCTGTGTTTCCATTTTTGATTTGAAAGCAAACACTTCCTTCTTCCCTCGTGTGTGTGTGTGTGTGTGTTGTGAAGTCCTCTTGGACACCCGCAACTCTCACCCCCGGAGCGCAGCCAGAGCGAATTGCCGGGGCAGAGAGACCAGGGTCACAAGGTGGTGGTCCCCATCCGTTCTGTACTTGATCTCCGTTTGATTTGCGAGAGGCCAGGCAGCCGGCCTGGGTCCTGCACCCTGAAGTTCATCGCCAGCCTTTTCTCCACTCCATCTGTGCCCACTTTTTCTTGTTTTCAACAGGAGCCTTGTCTCTGGCCAATTCCCTAGGGAAATGTAGCCCCTTCCACACATAACGCACTGTCCCCCCCCCCCCCGATTCTGTACTACTGGCTTCTGAGAGAAGGATTATTTCCCCCTCTTTTTTCCTTTACCTTCTGCTCATGATGATGATCACAACCCTTGTTTTATGAAAATAAATATTTCGCTACCTGCTGTACTGTGGCTGTGTCTTGCGATTGACTTCTGGATCCGCCTCGGTGGACAAGGGGTGTTCTCAGAGATGGTGTCGTGGCACACCACCCGACCTGGGTGATAGATTGGCAGACAAATGCCACCAGGAACCCTTATTTTCCAGATGCTTGGCCAGAAAATAAAGAGATAAGTGCTGAATCAGACCCCTGGCCGAGTTCAGGTCCTGCCTTCTTCCCACAGTGGCCAGCTGGGCATCCATGAATGCATATGGAAGGATACTTTATAATACTACCAGGCAGAAGGATCTTGGAATGATTGCAGGTCAAATGCCGAATATGAGCCAATCGAGTGATGTGGCTGCAAAAAAGGCAAATACTATTTTAGGACGCATTAACAAAAGTAAGAGTCTCCAAATCCTATGAAAGTGATGGCAAGCCTTTTAGAGACCAAGTGCCCAAACTACAATTCAAAACCCACTATTTTTTCCATGAAGTGCCAATGCAGCAATCTAACCTGAATGCAGGTGGCTTTTATTTATGGGGGGGGGTTGAAAGTGTGTACGTGAGCCCTGACATGTTGTTTGAAGGAATGGGACAATAAAAACACCACCCTTTACTTCAGATGCAGCCTCAGAACATCTAAGCTTCGGGCTTCAAGTAAGAAACTACCTGGCCTATTTTCCAGCTTGCCAAGTACTTTACATTTAAGAAATAACTCCTGGCAACTCCACCTTTTGCCATGTTTTAGCCTGTTGGTACAGCTCTGAAGAAGAGGGTTTTTGCCCTCGAAATATTAGCAGCATTTTTGTTATTTTTCTAGTAGCCTAAAGGTATCACCTCTTTGACTTTTGTATTTGGTTTTTGTGATGGCTAGACGGCTCCTCAACTTGTTTTACTTTAACGAGAAAAGTTGGGAGAAGTATAATTTACAGCAGTGATCGCATGTGCTGGAACTGAAGCAAACTGGGCATGATTCATCTTGAGGAAAGGATACTGAGGGGGAGATATGCGAGTACTTTTCAAAAACTTGAAAGACCAGTCATCCCTTATGAGGAAAGGCTAAAACATATGGGGCTCTTTAGTCTGGAAAAAAGGCGCCTGAGGGGGGATATGATTGAGACGTACAAAATAATGCAGGGCACGAGTCAAGTGGATAGAGAGACACTCTACTCCCTCTCACAAAATACCAGAACTAGGGGACATCCACTCAAATTGTGGGCTGGGAGAATAAGAACAGACAAAAGAAAATATTTTTTCACCCAGCGCATTGTTAGTCTGTGGAACTCCCTGCCACAGGATGTGATGATGGCCTCTGGCTTTGATGCTTTCAAAAGGGGATTGGACAGATTTCTGGAGGAAAAGTCCATCACAGGTTACAAACCATGATGAAGATGTGTCATCTCCAGGCTTAAAACCGGGGTACTTCAAGGGCCAGAGGCAGGGGAGTCGTATCAGGAGACAGAGATCTAGTCTCGTGGCGCTCTCAGACGCATCTGGTGGGGCCGCTGTGAGATACAGGAAGCTGAACTAGATGGGCCTTTGGTCTGATCTAGCATGGCTCTTATGTTCTTATCCAGAGGATCTGTAGGATCTGTCCTTAATCAACCCAGAGTTGATTACAATGGGCTCAAGGGACAGGAAGCCAGATTTTGGTTGAACACCAGGAAGAAACTTCTTAACTGTTAGAGCAGTATGGCAATGGAACCCATGACCTTGAGTTGTGGCGATTACTCCAGCGCTGGAGGCACTCGAGATAAATTTGGACAACCATCTAAGAAATGCTTTGATTTGTATTCCTGCCATGAGCTGGGGGTGGACTTGATGGCCTTATGGGTCCCTTCCAACTTTTTTTTAAAAAAATTGAGTATTTTTCCCCTGCCTGTCTCCTTGGAAAAGGACCCAAGGCAGCTTACGGTAAGGAGGGACAATATAGAGTCCATTACAATTAAGACATGCGCAGTTTGAGAACAGGGATCTGGTGTGTAATTTACAGCATTAGAAGGCAACGTTAATTGATAACATAATGTCAGTTTCTATGTGACTGCTATGAAAACTGACTTCTGTCTTGCCACCGTAGGCCAGACGTATGAAGAATATGCGAGATTGATGTAACATACCATAAAACCAGTACTTGCCAGATATTCCTGCAGCTCCTTTAATAAGAACATAAGAAGAGCCATGCTGGATCAGGCCAACGGCCCATCTAGTCCAGCTTCCTGTATCTCCCAGTGGCCCCACCAGATGCGTTTGGGAGCACATGAGACTAGATCTCAGTCTCCTGATACCACTCCCCTGCATCTGGCCCTGGAAGTACCCTGGTTTAAAGCCTAGAGATTACCGTACACATCTCCATCATGGCTTGTAACCTGTGATGGCGTTTTCCTCCAGGAATCTGTCCAATCCACTTTTGAAGGCATCCAAGCCAGATGCCATCACCACCTCCTGTGGCAGGGAATTCCACAGACTAACAACGCGCTGGGTGAAAAAATATTTTCTTTTGTCTGTTCTTACTGTCCCAGCCCTCAGTTTGAATGTATGTCCCCTAGTTCTGGTATTTTGTGAGAGGTAGAAGAGCTTCCCTCTATCCACTTTACTCATGCCCTGCATTATTTTGTACGTCTCAATCATATCCCCCCTCAGGCGCCTTTTTTCCAGACTAAAGAGCCCCAAATGTTTTAGCCTTTCCTCATAAGGGCGGTCCTCATAATGTTGCTGTCGGTCTCTTGGCACCCTCCCTGACCAATTTTCTTCTAGTCTCTTCATCAATTTTGCAGGGGCATCCAGTTCTTGGTCATGTCACTGTTGTGCCATATTTTCTCCAGTAAACCAGGAGAATCTTTAGGAGCCAACCAATTCTCCAGACAACAGACTAAATGCTTGTTGTAGTCGGCCCCTTAGATCCCCCAGGAAAAAATGGCACATTTGCTGTTTGTTAAGATACGGTGGAGCTCCTTGATGCCCTAAGGACATCCGATCTCACCTGATTTTGGAAGTTAAGAAGGGTCAGCCCTGGTTGGTACTTGGATGGGAGACCACCAGGGAATACCAGCGGCTGTAAGCGCCTGGAGTAGGAACTGGCAAACCACTCCAGTATTCCTGCCATGAAAACTCCATGGACATGGAGTCATGAAGAGTCAGTCACAACTGTAGAACATATGGTGCCTGCTTCTGATGAACAGTCTATGTGCATATAATTACTATTGACAACTTGACATTTAGGATTAACCGTAAGCACTTAATAGGGTTAAAGATTACCTGGAAGAGATGGCCTTAGATTTTTTCTCTGTCTAAGCGAGAGATCTGTTGTGGTGGTGAGTGATTGTTCCAAAGGAAGATCTGTGCCTCCATATCATCTCCCACCTCTGACAGGCCACTTGGTGGCAGCATCATTCTAAATGTCAGATTTACTGAAACATTTCCCTTTTATTTTTTAAACCCTTTACTTCCTGAGGCAACATGTCGACAGTAACCAGACCTATTTTCTGCTCAACATTTGACCACATAGTTCCACCAATTGTTTAGGTTCCAACTAGAGCAGTGATAGCGAACCTTTTAGAGACCGAGTGCCCAAACTGCCATTCAAAACCCACTAATTTTTCGCAAAGCACCAATGCAGCAATTTTAACCTGAATACAGGTGGTTGTGAAGGGGCAATGTTGGGTACCCACAGATAGGGCTCCGAGTGCCACCTTTGGCACCCGTGCCATAGGTTTGCCTACACTGGACTAGAGCTATACCTAATATTATCTGGAAGTTGACTCCCTCATCTAGATTTCTTGTGAGACTGAAACATTTTGCTGCTACTCATCCAAGCAGCTTCGTCAGTCTGAGGAAAGTTAGCCGTGAGGCAACCAATTTCAAGGTGAAATCAAGCTGAACTATAAATGGGAGGCCTCGCATTGGATGAGCAGTGAAACGTTTCGATCTTACAAGAAAAGAAGTCCAGTTGCCATGACTCAACTTTCAGATAAACTCACTTGGATGACTGAGAATCTTCACAAATACATCTAACGTTCATGGCATTTCAGCTATCAAGATGATAGAGGTATCAGTGGATGCCATTTCTCCTTAATCAGGAGAAAGGAAGCCTATCAATAAAACTTATTTTTAAAAAATCAAATTCTGCAGGTATTTTTATTTTTTAAATTGATTTCCAAAATTGCGCACTGGAAAGCAGAGCTGTATCCAGTGCCTTGTTACCCAGAACTTCACTGCGAGTAATGTAGTTTTTCCTAATTTTCCTCCCTATATAGCAGTGATGGCGAACCTTTTAGAGACCGAATGCCCAAACTGTGCTTCAAAATCCACTAACTTTTCGCAAAGTGCCAATACAGCTGTTTAACCTGAATACAGGTGGCTGTGAAGGGGCGATGTCGGGTGGCCACAGAAAGGGCTCCCGAGTGCCACCTTTGGCACCCGTGCCATAGGTTCACCATCACTGCTATATAGGATCATTTGGGATGCATCAATGGTTTGAAAGGGGCAGCACAGCTTTAGAGAGAAAATAGGAAGCAAAATTATTTTGCAACGGGGCACCGGTGTTTGAATCTCTTCTTCCTTAACACAGATCACTCTGAAATGCGATGCTGTAGCCGCTCTTGTTGACTTCCACCGCAATTTTGCCTCCTCAAATATTGACTTGCTTGGCCTCACGCCACAAGGGCTGCGCGTAGACAGAGGTCTCTTGGAAGAAAAATAAATGAGCTTTTTCCACTCTGCTCCTGTCTGGCACCGGTTTCACTGCCAGGTAGAGTTGCCCCCACTTGATGGGCAGGTGTTCCGTGGACCGTGAGGGCCATCCTGTCCTGGTTCCTGGAGGCCAGCACAACCCTCACGTAGGCAGCTCTCTGGAAGTTGAGCGATGCCAACCGGACTTCCTTTCTCGAGAGACTGAAACGTTTCGTTACTCATCCAAGCAGCTTCGTCAGTCTGACACTGGTGAAGCTGAAGCTGCTGGGATGGGCAGCGAAACGTTTCGATCTCACCAGGAAAAGAAGCCCAGTGGCC
>JAHTLZ010001556.1:5874-16964 GCA_023846285.1 Phrynocephalus versicolor | reverse complement strand
AAACGCCAAAGACGGAGAAGCAGAGGGGTAGACCGAAAAGGCGTTTGCGGAAGGCCAACCTAGATTCCCCCGAAACCAAGAGAAGTACTTTAAGGCGTTATATCAGCTCAGACAGCTCCTGTGAGGAAGATGAGGGAGGCACATCTACACAGAGATCATTAAATATGGTAAGTTTTTAAAAAAAGTGTAAGTTTCATACTATTGTTTTAGGTCATAAAGTACAAATCTAATCTGATTTTTATTTTTAAATAGGAGGAAGATGCACTCCAAAATATGAATGGGGATGAATCATGCCCGAAGGTATGTTTTTTTTAGTGTTTGGGGTAAGTTTGGCTTTTTTAAAAAATTGATTTGATTGATAATTATACTTTTTTTGATATTTTACAGGTAAATGTAAATAAGGCTCTCAGAAGAATACTGCAGATAAACCTGCCTGAAATAAAAACAAGAAAACGGTTTTATATGAATAAAATCATGCGTGGGTGTATTGGCGCTATTTTAAAATCGTGTCTAATAAGTTACAGTAAAGTAACTTGTACAGGATGTATGCATAAAATTGAAGGTCAACAAGGTCATGAATGTCTATTCTGGTCAGACAGAGATATTTGCAGGATGGTGAATACGTTATGTAAAAAAATATGTATTAAAACGATTATTTATTTAGTCGTTTTAATAAGTTATACATGTGATTGTTTGCATTTAACAGGGAAAAATATTAATTTTATCTTGCTGACAGTAACTAAGATGGAAAAGTCTGAACATGCGTATCGCATTTTTAAAAAAATGATTAAAGACAGCGACCCTGTTATTTTTAAAAACACCTTTGAACTTGTTAAAGGAAAGTCACTCAAATATTTTTTAAAATGAATAAAAACCACATGACAATTAAAAAAGACTATTTACCTGTTAGGCTGTGTTCATTTATGTATCAGCTATTAAAATGCCTGACCATGGGGATATTCTAAAAAATATATATTATACACCAGGGTCTGTTGGAAGTTTTGGAGGTGTGAAGCCTCTGTTTACCGAGGCAAAAAAGCAGATCAAAACATTAAGGGCCAAGGATGTTTCTCGATGGCTTGCTGATCAGGATGCTTATACACTCCATAGACCGGCCAGAACTCATTTTACAAGAAATAAGACCATTGTATCTGGAGTCGATGCACAATGGCAGGCAGATTTGGTAGATATGCAGCATTTTTCAGAATACAACAGGGGTTACAAGTACATATTAACATGCATTGATGTTTTATCTAAATATGGCTGGGCTATGGTTCTCAAAGACAAGACAGGAAAGGAGGTATCCAAAGCTTTAGCAACCATTTTCAAACAAGATGGTAGAGTGCCTGGTAAACTACAAACAGATCGAGGAATTGAATTTCTAAATAAGTATGTAAAACAGCTGCTAAACAAGCAAGGGATACATCATTTTGTCACCAATAATGAGGTCAAGGCGGGGATTGTAGAAAGGTTTAACAGAACTTTAAAAACAAAAATGTGGCACTATTTCACAGCAAATAATACTTACAAATATGTAGATGTATTACCTCAGCTTCTAAAAAGCTATAACCACAGTATGCACAGAACTATCAAGGCTAGACCTGTAGATGTGACCCCTCAGAATTCTTTGGTCATCTGGAAAACAATCTATGGGGCCTCTGCTACATCAAAAAATGAGAGACCACAGCTCAGAAAAGGAGACCATGTAAGGGTTTCAAAAATAAAAGGCATATTTGAAAAGGGGTATGAACAAAATTTCACTACAGAGATATTTATAGTGGATCAGGTGATCAAAAAAACAATGAGGCCTGTATACCTGTTAACAGATTATGAAGGTGATGGTATCGTTGGAACATTTTATCCTGAAGAACTTCAGAAGGTTAACCGTCGAGAAGACAGAATGTACAGGATTGAAAAGATTTTGGACACAAAAGGCCGTGGCTCAAGAAAAATGCATTTAGTGAAATGGTTAGGGTGGCCTAGTAAGTTCAACAGTTGGGTGGCTGCCTCTGATGTTTCTGAGCCTGTATAGTAGATTGGAAAAATGGGAGAGAGCGGTTTCTACATCACGCTCCCTAGCAATGCGTCCAAGGGGGTCTTCCCTCAAAATACCAATGCTAATTTTACAACCCTGCTACCACAACCCCTAGATCTGAATGGTGTATGGGAAGCCGGTCTGGCTGAAATTCAGTACCCTCGTAACTGGTATACATTGGCTAAAAAAGCAACGTTTTACATTTTTCAGGATGCAGATAAATGGAGTTTCGTTCTGCACAGAGGCTTTTATAGGGACATTCATGCTGTTCTGAAAGAAATGAACGATAATATAAAAGCAGCTATAGATCCACCCGACATGCAGCTTGTCTACGATGCTGTAATGGGTAAAGTAAAACTCTCAGGGGGAAACAAGTACAAATTTTCGGCATCCGAAGGATTAGCCCACATATTGGGGGTACCGCCTAACGTTCCTGTTGATAGAATAGATTATGCTGCTGATATTACTGGTGGTTTCGGTTCATTATATGTTTACACAGATATCATAGAGCATCAAATTGTTGGAGATAGTTCGGTCCCCCTGTTACGTTGTATACCTGTCAGAGGAGAAATCTATGAATGGGTTACCGTTACGTATGATAAACCCCATTATATGCTGATGAGTAAGAACCACATCAACACAATCACTATTGAAATAAAGACAGACCAGAACCAACACGTACCATTCAATTTGGGGAAGGTTGTCGTAAGGTTGCACATTCGCCCCAGAAAAGGATCTCTTTAGAGACAGCGAAAAGAGAGGAAGAAACAGACAGAGAGTGGAAAAAATGGTTGTCTTTAAAGATTATGGAAATGTCAATGCTTACAGGGCATACTATAAAGCCCAGGCTGGTCACGGTCTACCAGGTTTCCATGGAGCTGCAACTATGTATGGAGCAGGCCTTGGAGGTATTTTTCGTGGTTTATTCAGAAAGGCCGTACCTCTTTTGAGGAGGGGGTTTGAGTTTATTAAACCGCATGTTAAGACAGCTGCACAGAACATTGCTGGAGATGTGGTGGGGCATGTGATGAAAAAAATGAGACCTCAAGAAGGCTCAGGATTCATGTACCTAAAAAGAAGGGGTGGAGTTAAACGAAAAGCATCTCACCAACATATAGGTCCCCCTAGACCATTAAAAATACAGCGGGGTCGCAGTACAAAAATTCAGAAGCGACAGGCCAGGAAGAGGAGAGGAAGTCAGAAGAAAAAGATACGAAAACACAACAGAAGAGACATATTTTAAAAAATGGCATTTATCCACACTAACTCTGAAGAATGTACCAAATCTGAACTGGATCTTTTTCAAGTATTACCGACACAAACCTGTGTGGAAAGTAGTATGTATATCGAAGTGCCACCTCTGTCAGCCCTAACACCCAATGCACCTCTGGAATTTTTCATAACAGGACAGAGTGAGGACTATCTAGATCTTAATGATTCTTATCTTTATATTTGCTGTAATATCACAAAAGCAGATGGTTCGAACATTGCTAATGATTCTAAAACAGGTCTGATCAATTACCCCATTGCCTCACTCTTCAGCCAGCTGGATGTTACCCTTGGTGATAGGCTAATCAGCCAGAGCAACAACTGTTACCCTTATAGAGCTATCATTGAACTGCTTCTGAACTATGGCACTGACACCTTGAGCACACAGTTTGAAGCCGGTGGATTTTATAAAGATGCTTATACAACAATGGAAGCCACCCTTTTAGGTGAGGGTGGAAACTGGGGATTTAGATCCAGAGCAGTGCGCACCGCAGCCAGCAGGAAATGGGATCTGATGGGACCATTGCACAGTGATCTATTTTTCCAGGATAAAATGTTACTGAATGGGGTAGATGTGAAAATCAAACTCACACGGAGTAAAGATGAGTTCTGCCTAATGAGTGGAGATGACAATGCGGCTTACACAGTAAACATCCTAAATGCCTCTTTGTTTGTAAAAAGAGTAAAAGTATCCCCTGGTGTTCGTTTGGGGCACTCTGAAGCTCTTCTCACCTCAAATGCGAAATACCCCGTCGAACGTGTGGGGATGAAGGTGTTCAGTATAGCTGCTGGAAGTCTTGTGTGTAATCAGGAAAATCTTTTTTTGGGACAGCTGCCTAAGAAGTTGGTCATAGGATTTGTTGAGAATACAGCTTTTAGCGGAGGATACACCAAAAATCCTTTCAACTTTAAACACTTTAATGTGAATTTTGTTGCCTTGTACGTGGATGGTGTTCAAGTGCCTGCTAAACCTCTCCAACCTGATTTTACAAATGGAATATGTGTACGTGAATACATGCAGTTGGTCATGGCAAGTGGGAGAGGCATGAAAGATTTGGACGTAGCAATTAACCGTCATGAGTTTTTCCAGGGGTATACCCTGTATGTCTTTGACCTGTCACCTGACCAAGGCTGTTCTGACCATTACTCTCTGATCAAAACAGGAAACCTCAGAGCTGAGATCCGATTTGCCCTACCCCTCCCAGCCACTATTAATATGATTTTATATGGGGTATTTGATAACGTGATTGAGATTAACCACAGCAGAAACGTCCTCTTTGATTACATGTGAAGATGAACACCCTCCAGATATTAAATCTGTTACATCAAAACAAAAACTTTGTTGGTGTCTACCCGTGTGATCTGTTACCACGGAAGGCTATTACTAAAAGACCAGCTGGAATAGTGGTTAATACCCACCCGCACACAATGCCTGGAGAACACTGGGTGGCTATTTACATACCTGTTTATGGGCCTGTGGAATATTTTGATTCATATGGGTTACCCCCAAATAACCCAATAATTCCTAAAGACATCATGAAGTTTTTAAAGAATCAGAGCAAAGAGATAACATATCAACAGAAACAGTTGCAACATCCTTTAGCTGTGACATGTGGATATCACTGTGTGTTCTTTATACAGAACAGAACAAAAGGCCTGACATTTGAGCGAATATTAAAACTGTACTCTGGAGATCTAACGAAGAATGATCGTCTGGTTGTGGGTTTCATCAAAGAAAGAAAAATTAAAAAACACACCTCCCGATGCAATATGTTTCATCATGTTCAGGCATGCCTCCCACAATGCAAAAATCATATGTAATTCTAATCATTAATAAAAGACACCATACATATATTCTTATTTTCTTGAGTTTTATTTACTAATTTAGAAAGTGAGCCATTCCGGTTTCTTAACTATTCCCCTGGTTGGTGTGGGTGGTGTGGAGTCCACATTTAGCCATGCAGGTCTCTTGAATAGCTTCTCCATCAGGGTATCAGACTTAGGTTTGGGTAGTAGTACCAGAGAGTTCTGCTGTTCGGGTGTTGGTGTGGCTTTAAGGTTTTCTAATTCTGCTCTAACAGAAGAATTACCCACAACAGATGTCGGGACATTTAGTTCAGCCATAGCTTTAAGAAAAACATTCCATCCTTTAGGTTTTCTCTTATCCGAAACAGCATTAGACTGGGTCACCGTTTTAATCAGATCCAGAATGTGAGACCCCTGTAATGTATTCCCATGATACACAAAGGCGCCTTGCTGATCCCAGGCAGAAATATCATTGTTATGCTTTATCTTGTTCAGTAAAATCTCTGCATTTTTCTTAAACCTTTTAGGGATGCCTTCTAAGACTTCTGGAACAACCATGTCACTCCCATCCTGTAGGGGTAGTTGTAATGGGTTTGGTGAGGAGGATGGTAGTAAGGTCGGGGTTTGGGGAGTAAGTGGTATCTTTTCCACATCATCATTTTGTCTGGTCAATGCTAAAAAACGCTGAAGAACCCCTGTGTAAAGCTTAACTTTTTCATACTCAGACAGGTCTGTTCTTAAAAGAATTTCTCTCATCTCACCATCAAGACGTCTCATGGTTGTGCTTCTGATATTTTCTGGCACACCCCGCAGCTCTTGCAGTTGTTGGCTGGGGACTAGATACAATTTTTCAGCATATTCCATTACTTATTAGTTAAAAGACCTGTTATTAGTGGGACTGCTATACTAAGCAGTGGACCCAGAAAGCCGCCGTTTTGTTTGATAATGTGTTTTCTTCTTTTCAGAGAGATTCTCTTATTACTCAAACTTTTAATCAGAGAACTTTTTTTCCTTAAAACACCAACCTGCTTGGGTGTTAGGGTAAGGTTTCCCTTCAAAGTATTCAGAGCGATTTCTGAAATGGCTGTTACCAGATCAGCCGAGGCACTGCATAAAATGGCCTTTCTTTGGCTCAGGGGTGCCTTAATAAGTATTTTTAAGAGTGGGAGATTCCGTCTGATACATGCAGACATGTTCCCGTGTAGAGATGCTATGCTCAATAGATAAACAATATTCATCAGAGCCCCCTTTTGTTTCCTTTTTTAATTGTATACACAACAGGCCAGTCAGGTGGGAATAGACCTGTTTTCAGTCTGTACGATTCAGGGGTGTTTGGATTTAAATCCACCAGCAGATAACCATGGGGATTTTTTGTAGCATCCATAAAGGCATCCATGAAAAAGCGAGTATTATGCGGGTACATTTGTCGAGCTAAAGTAGAAATTTGTAGTTTATCTCTAGGGTTTTTAAACAGCACCATATATTTAGCATTCAGGGTGATGGTACGTGTGCTTCTCCCCTTGCAAAAAATATTCTGTGTAAGAAAAAATACACTCACGTTTCTGTGGTGCACATATTGTGTGAAAAGCTTTTCAACTTCTTTATTATCAGAGGCAGACTGCATCAGGTCGTCTATAATTAAGAAGTTTATTTTATGTAGGGGTAGCAAGTTCCCATCTGTAAAATTTTCAGGCAGACCTTCTACAAAACGAATAAATGAATATTTACACATTAGATCCTTATACAAAGGTTGCCAACAACTGTAACACCACACAACATTATCAGGAATTTCTGAAAATACATAATGAGCATTGTCCAACATGTTTTTTACAAAAAATGTTTTACCGCAACCGCTAGGCCCTGCCAGAATAGCTGAAAAAGGGTGGATCCACTTAGTAGCCATAAGGAAGGGTTTTAAAATTTCCAGTAATTACTCTTTTGTTGTAGACCACTTTTTGTGTTTTTCGTACAGGTTTTGTATGTAATGTCCAAGTACGTTTATCTCTCACTATCCCCGGTTGCTGTACAACTATTTCACGAGGGGGGGAATCCTTTTTGTCCGAAACATAGGCAAACACCAGATCTTGTAGACTGTTAAAATTAATTTTCTCACTGTTGGAAACATTAAGTGTGATTCCTTTGACTTTCACACATGCACTGCCACCAGATAATTTGTAACCATAGCTCTTAGGACCTGTTGAAACAAACTCTGTGATGTGCTCCCCTTCAGGAATTTCTGAGGTCAACTCACCCAGATAATCCCCTAGCGGGGGATTCCATTCCCCCTCCCTTTGTACAAAAATGACAGAGTCCGTGTCATGGTACAAAACCCTATCCTGAAGTTTGTCCAGCAAGGCATACAATTCCAGGCGTGCATATGCAGTGGTAAAACATGCTATGAATACATTTTTCAAACCTGTAGTTGTTATTCTGTCTGTGGCATGTTTCCAGGTCACACATGCTGCATCATCATCAAGAAATTCACACATTGAGATACTATATGTTTCTGAGAACAACAGATTAAAAAAATCATCTGGATTTCTGACTACCTGTGTGTTAGGGAGATTGGTTCTCTGACCAAATTTCCCCCACAGAGAGTTTAAAAAAAGTTTAGCAATTTGCCTCTTTGCAGGATTCACCTCAATTTTATTACGTCGTAGCGACACCCCCTCTTTTTCATAATAATCTGATATATATTTATTTTTATCAGCCTCACTGACACACCATTGGGGGAAACCCGAGGCCTCCTGTTTCTGACGAAGGTGTGTCCCAATATATTTTGAAAACAGTTTGTCATATTTACACGGAAAATGCCAAACTTCAAAGATTTTGCCCACTTTGTAACCTTTCTCTATAGCAACATTCAGCTCAATAGTGCACCAGGTTCCTATTAATGCTCTCTCCTCATCTGTGTGATTGCAAACTTCTAGCTGGTAGGCTTCTGCACACTTAGTGCACAAGACAAACATAAGCTTTCCACCTACCCTTGAAGGCAGCACCGGAAAGAAGAGCCCTCTCGGTGGGTATACTTTAGCCTTTATCAGACCAAAATATGTTGATGGATCATCAAAGTCATCTTGATAAAGCACTGGATGCGACCAGGGAAAGTCCTTAACTTTGTTACAATAGGGATATAAGCTAGTGAAGTCATAATAATGAATCTGTTCCCCATGCTTAGGTTTGTAGTACAAACGGACAGCATTTGTACGACCACCAAAAAGAGCATCTCTCGGTTGTAGGGCTTCTGGAAACTGCATTATAGCTAGAAAGTCTTGGACTTCAGGATCTGTTTTTACCATTTTTTTCCATTCATGCTCCCAAATTGTTCTTACTTTATAACCTTTGCTGTTTAGGATGGCAGACCTCTCCTCTGTAGCATTGAAAAGCTGGCCATAGGATTTTGCTAATAAAGGGTTCTGATCCTCAGCATCATAACATAGGGGGCAACCGTGATAAAAACAACCCAGAAATTCAAAGCAAATTGGTTGATCATCTAGAACAGCAAACCCATCAACAAAAAAATTTTCCACCTGGCGCTCACCCCCATTCAATGCATGCTGGATCTTAAGTTTTTCTTTATGTTGAAGGTACAACAACCACTGTATCCCTGCTGTCGAGTATCTTTTGGTATGATAGTGGTAATTGTCAGGTGGTGGTATGGCAATCGAGTCTTTCTTAAGAAATTTGAACTTGTACATAGCCATACAGACACTGGGTAGCGTTGGGTACTGTAAAGGATCAACGGCTAAATATTCTATCTCATCATCGTATGTTTCCTTTTTTTTCAAGGTTAACATCATGATTTCATGGCGATATTTTGTGCATGCCTGCACCAGTATATTTACGTCATTTTTACAGTAAAAGGCCAAATCTCTTTGCATGTCAAAAGTTTGTGTCTTATTTTCATCATACCATTTTAAGAAAGCTTTCTGTTCAGCAGGCATCATGTACTCTACCCCATAGTCTTCTGGTGGTGGCATAGGGCCCACATAATGACTATTTTCAGGGGTATTGAAATAATGTGGGAAATACCCTTTGCAAGTGTCAAAACCCAACGCTTTCGGTAGCTTGGCCAACCCCATTGGCAGGTGGCAGAGGGAATCCATGAATTTAATCCCTATTCCTTTAACAGTGACACAGATCAGTTTTCCCCCTTGAGCTATAATGTCCACATCCAATTTTTCTTTGACCAATTGATTAAGCATGAAATAACAATCATAACCTTTAGAATTATGGGCTATAAAGGTTGTGCCTGTAAACCGTTTTTCTTTTGTGAATTTTTTAATAAAGTCTGCTATGCAATTTGTTCCTTTAAACTCCCACGATTTTCCATAAGGGAATTTTTTTGTGTGTGGTCTTTTTTCCTTTTTATTCTGCTCATTTTTGTCCTCCTTAGCCTCTCCATCATACATGTCATCATCTTCCTCCCTCCCTCCCTCCTCCTCTTCCTCTTCCTCCACCTCTACCTCATAATCTTGATCCTCATCCTCATCATCGTAATCATCCTCTTCAAAATCCTCATCATCATTAGCACCACCAAGAGTAGTAGTGGTAGACTTTTCAGGAACCGTATTGCTATCATCTTGAAGACATTTAACTGTTTCTCCATGAAAAGCTTCTGCAAAACAGTAATTAGGAATATGGACCCCTGTTGATTGTTCTGCTTCAATATCATAAAAAATATACTGGGTTGACATTTTTGGTCTTTTAATACGCTGCATAAAGCATAAATGCTCTTCTCCTTTTTTTATACGCCCCCAACAAATTCTACATACCAAACCTTTGCATTTTGATGTACGATGATCTGTATTTTGATAATGCTCACACTTTTTACAAAATATCCTAGCTTTGCATTGAACCTTATTATCCATGGCCAATTTCTTATGAATTTTGAGACATCCCTCTGAGCGGCAAACCATCTTGCAAAAATCACATCTGACAATTCTGTCTACTTTAGTGGAACAATCCTCTCTCAAACACATCCTACAGAAAAATAAACAGTTATGAGTGTGCTGAAAAACGGTATTACAAAAGGAGCAATAATTTTTAGCCCCAAATAAACCTTTTACATTGATTACCCCATAAAAATGATTTTGATACAGGAATAAGGTGTATGTTTGTGGAAAGGTTTGAATGCTTGGTTTAAATAAACACCATCCATCTTTTCCATAAAGGGCAACATGTATATGAGATTTTAAATGCTGTTCAAAAATTGGAATATCCGTTAAAGACACTTGTTTATCCTCACACCACCCCATCTCTTGGCACAGCTGTTTAGCAGCATTCAACATTTCAGGGTCTGTGGGTGTCTTTTTATGTTTAGCATAAGCCATCACTCCACACAGACTCCCTGCAAAACACAACTTGTTGTCTACACTCCTAAAATCTATTAGATGCTTTCTCTTTTTAGGTACAATGCAGCTATAGGGTATGGTCTTCAATCCCCTGCTTGGACCCTCACCACAGCCCCCACCTCTTGGGGGTTTTACAATCGTAGCCACCAAACGTAAATTCCCATGTGCACACAGTTCCATATTGCTTTGCAGCATGTTACTCATATTACTTAAAAAACTATCAGAATCCAATACATCCTTAGACTGTTTTATGGAAAATAATGCATCGCGCAACCCTTCCCCCTCCAATCTCATTTGTACAAAATCCTCAGGTCCTATGTCTTGGTTAATATTTCTTAGCACCTGTTGGATTGCATTATGAAGACCTGCCACAACCTCTTCATAGGAACGAACCTGTTCCAAATTAACAAAACGAAAGAGAATAGCCCTATGTGATGCATTAAATGGATCATGACCCCAAGACCATGTTCTTAGCATTTCTGGATAAATCTCTTGAGGATCCTGATCTTCAGAATCCTCATGCTGTGCAGGCTGTGAATACAACTCAGGACTGAATCTGCCATCATTTTCACAATTGTCAGATTTTAATGACTGTGAAAACTCTTGAGAAGAGTGATTGTTTGCAG
>JAHTLZ010001555.1:0-14568 GCA_023846285.1 Phrynocephalus versicolor | reverse complement strand
AATTTTTCAGGGATAACTTGAAAATTGCTCTCTCTCTCTCTCTCTCTCTCTCTCTCTCTTTTTGCCATTAGTCTAAACTGGGCGAAAAGACTCTTCCAGTGCCTTCCACTAGAGGGAGCATTGCCATCACTCTTGTTGGCTTCCTTTGATCTTCATGACATCAAAGGGTGGTTGAGTCTGATTGGTTACATGACGCTGTGATGTCATCACAGCTTGTATGTGATCCCTGGATAGCCGGAAGTCACCACTTTCACCACATAGACCACGATGAATCTGCCATGGGTTCTCAGAGCTGTCCTGGTGAGCATCCATCAGTATCTACATACATCTGCAATGCCCGGAGAGTAGGTTTGCAAAACATAAACCAAACAAAAACAAAACACACAAAATACACAAAAGCAACCCTTGAGTAATATCTGAAAAATTCCAAATATTTTCACATTTAGTGACCAATATATTATAAACGGTTAGATGACCTTGAGATGTGCAGTAGGAGAAGTGATCTTGACTCTCCTCCATAAAATAATCAGAGAACAGTTGAAAACATGGGGGTAATAGTAACACACGGAGGCAAGTTCCAAAGGATAAGAAGGAGAGAGAGAGAGAGAGAGAGAATTGAACCAGGACTAACGGGATCATGTGCACGTGGACATGGGCGGCTGACAAGAACATGGAAGGGGCACTTTCCACACCGTGGACAGAAAATATTGCTTTTCTCACCCTCCCATGAAAGGTGAAGGGATCACGTCATTCTTCTCCTTCCCCTCCGAGAGAGCCAGGGATTTTGCACTGCAATCGGTGAGAGGATATTTACTTATTTGTTTTCCCCTAGCAGCCCAGCAGAATCATGGAATCAGAAGGGGCCCCTGAGGCCACGGAGCCCAAAGCCCTGCACCACTCAGGAGTACAAACCGAAGCAGGTCTGCCAGATGATGGTCCAGGTTTTTCTTGGATGCCTTTGGTTGGAGCAGCTGAAATTGTCCATGCCATGCGGCCAGGCACCGAAAGCATGAGGTCTGTGTTGTTCTTTCGTTGTCTTTGAAGGGAGGTGGCAGCCTCCGCAGATCCTCCCTAGGCACAGGGCGTGCAAAGAGCCCTTGGATGTGAGAGTTGGTTTGAGCCCGTCCTTCATCAGATCCCACCTTGATTTCACCTCTGGCGTGCCAGTCCTCCAGCTGGGCCCCTCTCAGGCCTGCAAACCTCAGCTGAGAGTATTCCCTTAGTCCTCGGTGTCCCAGAGACGCCACGCCTGCCACGTTCCTCACCACCATTTCTGGATCAAGATAGGCCGGGATTCTCACTTAGTCACGTGGGAGGGCATGTAGGCGGCTTCCGTCTTGGGGTTACAATGGCAAAAGCAGAGTGTGTGTTCCAGCTTGTTCCTCCCCGGATCCGCTCCTCCTTGGCACTCCGTCTCATTCCTCCTCCTCTTCCTCCATGTTTCTGAATCCCTTCACCTTCTCTCCTTTGATCCCTTTAGTGTCAGGCTGCCCTGGCTCATTCCTCTTTAGGTGTCCCCACCTCCACCCTACCCCAGTTGTGATGGGTGACCCCTCTATCTTTGTGTAGTGTATAGAGTATTGTGTATAGGTTATTTTAAGAGTAAGGCTTACCGCAGTTGAAGCCAGGTGGACCTGGTAATGAGGAAATGCCTCGTGGGGTGAACTGGGGGGGTGGAGCTATGGGTATTTATGGAATGTGAGTGTTTGCCATGCATCTCGTTTTGTGCAATAAAGGAATCTTTCGTAGCATGCTGTATGTCTGGACCCAATACTTAATACTTTGCACCTGCTGTCGCAGCACCTCCCATGCGGGTTGAAGGAGCCCTCCTTGTGCTGGACATAGAGGTCTGGCTGGGCCCTTCTTCCCTCTCTGTCCGGGGTGGGGGGCTGTGCTGGGGCACAGGCGGCGCACAACTCGAGGGTGTGCAAGGCTCATTTAGGCCTGAGTAACCCTCGCGGCTCTGTCGTGGGCATTGATCTGTGTGTTTTTAAAGTGGTCCCTTGTTCGGTCCTTCCTCTGCATTTTCCTGTTTTTAAACCCGCCATCAATAGAATAGACTGTTTAAGATTCTATTTATCAGGCTCATCGCCTGTGGCGTCACTGGGGCATCCCTGTTTTAATTGTTTACACTGTATTGATTTAGATTTGTTTGCTCTTTTATTGTATATTCTCTTTTGTTGTTAGCCGCCTAGAGTTCATTCTCGAAGATAGGTGGGATATAAATGCAATAATAAATAAAATAAAATAAATAAATAAACAGGAAGGCATTTGTCTGTGCTCAAAAACTACAGAGACCTGAATGCAAAAAAAGAAAAGAAAAGAAAGACAAAGACAAAGGAAAACAAACAAACAAACAGAAGTGTTATTTTCCTCAGTCTTGCCTGGAGATGACAAATCTTGTAGAGCTTGGAAATTCCACAGAGAGGTGCCTTAGCGAGTCCCCAGTTCATTGACAACAAATGGCTGCCGTCAATGATTAACGATTATTTATTGGCTTTATTTATCTGCCACTCTTCTCCTGATAAGGGGAGATGAATTCCCTCTGTCCTACGGTATCCATTAGAGATGGGCACGAAACGAACAGTTTTTCATTTCCGTTTTTGTTTTTTCGTTTAGTTAGCTAACGAAACGACAAACGAATTTTGTCTTTAAAATAAAACGAAATGAACAGAAACACCGGAAATTTTGTCGTGCATTTCGTTTCCGTTACTGCAATATGAGTGAATTGCTTAAAATCCTAAAAAAATCACAAAAATTGAAATAAATGGTAACAAAATGGTAACGAAACAAACGAAAACGAAAACGAATTTTTTGCAAATATTCACGAGAAACAGAAATGAACCAAAACAGACCCTCCAAACGACAAACGACAAACAAAATGTCATGTTTTTGATTCGTGCCCATCTCTAGTATCCATCCTAAAGAAGGGCCTGACGGATCATCGTGACCAGCCATTCTCAACCCTTTTTTTTAAACACAGACATAAATACAATATGAAAGAAAGAGAGGCTGAATGAGCATCAGTTGCAGAACAAGCCTTTCAAGATGGTGTGTGAAGATTTGTTTCCAGGCCCTGCACACACACCCAACTTCAAATATACCAGGAGCCCCCCACCCCCCAGAGGGCCATTGGGACTCCATTCGTAACGGCTCATCATGTCTTGTTTAGCACACCTGCTTCTGCAAACCCCAAAAAGCATGTTGGGAAGACGGTCCCTCCCTCCCGTAATTCATCGCCTGCATGGGTACTCAGCGACACCCTCCCTAGCTCCACATGTCAAGAAGGCACCGCAGGGCTCAGTGGCTTTGCTCCAGGAACCGCTCGCCAAACCGTTCCTCTATTAAACAGGCTAATTGGCTTGAGGAGAGCAGAAATTCACCCAGAACACCTGGGACACCACAAACGGCTCCTAATGAGGCCAGGAGCTTGTTAGAAGCATTCCTCTCTAATTGTCTATCCTGTTACCACGCTTTATATTAATTCAGTTATCATCTTAAGCTCATTAGGAAGCAAACCACTACTGCTCCATTCCTGCAAAACCTCCTACCTCTAAAGAGGGTTCGAGGCTCCTCATTAGAAAGCCGTGACATACGTCTTGCGGTGCATCAAGCAGGTTTTTGGAAAGCAGAAAAGAAGTCATTGGGTGTCATTGCCGGCTGTTGGTGCTGCTCCTCAAAAGACCCGGGGCACTCGTTATCCTGCACATGCATCTCTTGACTGATTGCTCATGTAGCACAGGGATCACCAGGGAAGCATGAACAGCTGATGATACTCTGGCGAATTTTTCAATTCACTGACGAAAGGAAACTAGAAATGGGCACAAAATGAATTTTTTGTTTCTTTTTTCGTTTTTTGTTTCATTTCAGAACAAAATGAAAAACAAACTGATTTTTAAAGAAAAACAAAATGAAACTAACTGGAAATTTTCAGTTTGTTTCCTTTTGTTTTTTATTTCTCCCCCACTGGGCATGTCTTTAAAAGGGGGACTCTTTACCTGAGGCCTCACAGTGCCTGCCACCAACTCTGCCACCAATGAGCCCCCCACAAGGAGGGCCCCCAAGGCCACGGGGAGTCCTCCCGGCAACCAGTGCCATCGCTGCCGCCAACGAGCCCCCTGAAGCCCATCAGCGCGTCCTTTGGTGGGCCAGGAGAGGCCTGCAGGCAGAAGCCAAGGCCTGGGCTACCGTGGTGCACTGCACAGGGGCTGACCAACTGGAGGCCACATCAGATGCCAGGGCCGGTGGGCCGGTGGTTCCATGTCCGGCCATGCAGTGTGCTTTCTGCCATGGCTCGGCCTGGTGGCTGGCTAGGCTGCGCGGCCCAACCTGTGGACCAGGCGAAGGAGGCGGTAGGGATGCGAAGGTGTGTGTGGGGGGGGGAGCAGCCATGATGGCAGCAGGCCCGCCCAGCCAAGCCCAGCTGTGCTAGTGACAGAGTCTGGTCTAGTGGCTTCCCACCCCCTTCGCCCAAAAGGTTGCCAGGCAAGCAAGTGAGTGGGTTAAAAATGCACCCGATGGGGGGGGGAGGTGTGAGGTTTTAAAACTTATTTTTAGCCACCGAAGCAAGAGGAAGCCAGGGCCATCACAGCTTGCTTTGGTAGCTTAAAAATTTTTAAACCCCTGTGTTTCATAAGAACCTAAGAAGAGCCCTGCTGGATCAGGCCAAAGGCCCATCTAGTCCAGCTTCCTGTATCTCACAGTGGCCCCACCAGATGCATCTGGGAACACACCAGGTTATAAGAGCATAAGAACCTAAGAAGAGCCATGCTGGATCAGGCCAGAGGCCCATCTAGTCCAGCTTCCTGTATCTCACAGCAGCCCCACCAGATGCGTTTGGGAGCACATGAGACTAGTTCTCTGTCTCCTGATACCACTCCCCTGCTTCTGGCCCTTGTTGAAGTACCCCAGTTTTAAGCCTGGAGATGACACATCTCCATCATGGTTTGAATCTGTCCAATCCCCTTTTGAAGGCATCCAGGCCAGAGGCCATCACGACATTCAGGGCCAGCACATCTATTAAGATGAACTAGGCAGTTGCCTAGGGTGCCAAAATGGAGAGGGGGCGCTGGCCAGCCTGCTACCCCCCCGCCCCCGCCCCCGCCCCCGCTGGCCACCCGGTCCATCCCCCTGCTGTCCGTTGCCATCCGCCCGCCACCCCCCGCGCCATTGTCACCCATGCCCCACGCCCGTTGCTGTCCCCCGCCATCCGCCACTCCCCCACCATTCGCCGCTCCCCTGCCACCCCGCTACCCCACCGCTTCCTGCCGCCCGCTGCCGCCGCCGCAGTGATGGGGTAGCAGTTTTTAAATATCTGAAGGGTTGTCCTACAGAGGAGGGACAGGATCTGTTCCTGGTCATCCCAGAGTTCAGGACACGCAATGGGCTCAAGTTAGAGGAAGCCAGATTTCCTTTGAATATCAGAAAAAAACTTCCTAACTGCTAGAGCAGTATGACCATGGAACCCATGTCCTCGAGAAGTGGTGAGTGCTGCAACACTGGAGGCATTCAAGAGAAATTTGGTCAACTACCTGGCAGATGCCCTTCGATGTGGATTCCTGCCTTGAGTAGGGGGTTGGACTCAATGGCCCCTTCCAACTTGGTGATTCTAGGGTTCCAAGAATATAGCCCAAGCAGCACACCAAATGCCGACCCCTCCTTCTGAGTCATCAGTCCGAACTTGCAGTGGAACACAGGATGTCAAGATATTTCATGCGGTGTCAAGTTAATGAAAAATGCTTGCAATAAACTCTGTTCTGCATAAAAATGTTTTTTTCTCTCTCTTTCCATCATGCTTTCTTTTCCTGTAGGATTTCTCTGTGACACAAACCTGGGGCTTGCACATCACAATAAATGTTGCTTTCCGTCATGCACGGCCCTTTCTCATGAGACACCACGGTGAGACTTGGAGCTCTGGAGCTGCTCCAAGGCAGGAAAATGCCAGATGTAGAGAACTAAATAATAACACAGAAATATGCAAAAACGCCCGAACAAGTGCATAATAAGAATGAAGTGGGCAGAGAGTTCTGCAGCTGGGATAACAGGAGAATAAACCCTAAAGAAGAACGACGGGATTTTCAGCCAATCACTTCCCTGTTGATTAGACCTGGAAAGCGAGCTGAACGATGATTTTCAGGGCAGGGAGCTCGCTGCGCAAACATTTGCCCACCTTTTACTGCCTCTGTATCCATACCTTTCAAGTGTCCTGTTTGGGCTGGGACACTCCTGCCCCCCCCTTCCCACCATCTTCCCGGAAGAGTTATTTTCCCAGAAATGTCCCACATTTCTGACGGGTGGCTGGGCTCCAGTTGCTGCTGGGCGGCCAGGCTCAATCTGCCTCCAGGTGGCCCACAGGAGAACACCTTGCCCAGCCCAGCCCAGCCCAGCCCACCCCCACCCCCAGGCTGACTTTTTAAAAAATAAATAAATAAAAACGAGGCACTAGTGCCTCTCAGCTGTAAAAATAAATAAATAAATAAATAAATAAATAAATAAATAAATAAATAAGCCCTGAAAGGGGGACTTTTTAAAACAAAAAAACAAAAAACAAAAATGAATAACAAATCAAAACAAACTAACAAAATGAATATTCCCATAAATATTCATTTAAAACGAAATGAAACAAACCGAACTGGCAAATGAACTGAAATGAAACGAATCGCCATTTTTTCAGTTCGTGCCCATCTCTAGTTATAAACATAACCCTTACCACACAGAGATTTATATCAAGTACTGTACAAACACGATGGACAAACAAAGAGGAACTTTACCCTTGGTTTCTGCTTTCTGTCTTTCAGTCAGGCAGTTACCCCTCAGGGTCCATCTGCCTGTTCGATCCTACCCTTTTAAAAACACCCTCCTGTGGCGCCGTCTACCACTTAAACTCCCAAAGGAATGTGAGGGGAAGCAACCCAACCAGAGCAGATGGGATCCTGACCTGTTCCCTTGGACATTGATTTCACCAGTAAGACTGGGCCAGAAGCGGGTGGTTCCATGTCAAGCAATGAGGCCAAGCCACCTCCGTGGAATCCTCTGTCAGATATTAGTGAGGAAAAATATGTTGCATTAGACAGAACAGGTTTGCCTACAGGTGTTTCATATGTATATTTAATTGATTTGTAAAATGGAGTCCAGTATGTAATACTGAGTCATTGTAATCCAGGGGTACAAAATAAGTATAATAAGTAAAGCTGATGCAACTGCATGATGTAACCAGTTTTTTTTATTAGTTATCATGAGTATAAAAGAGTTCCAGAAATCAGGAGCCTTTGATGGACCTTTGGTGAGAAGATACCCATAATGTCATGCTCTCTGTCTGTATCCTGCTGTTGAGATTTTAGCAAGGCTAATCCTGCTAAGTTCTGCTGGAACCCAGAATACCCAATAAGGAGTCCAACAGGAAAGAGATCCAAGGAAGATACTGGTTTTATTGAGCTCAATAAAAGACAGCAGGTAAACACCCCACCAAGACAGTGCAAGAATGTTCGGCCCCGAAGACAAAGAAAATCACACTTTTATACACTCCCCTTTCCCTCCTGCCAAGGTGCGCGCCTCCCCAGGGTGGGCAAGGGGGTGGGCTTCCGGAATGTCCAATAGGCGTAGTCCAGGGGCCTCTCCAGGGGAGGTCCTGGGGCATTCCTGATGATCTGGAACTGGACACCTGCCCAGGTGTGGTTGAGTCAAATCTGTCCTTTAATAGGCCATCAGGGGTGTGACAATGGAAAAAAGGAAACTGGGTATTGTCCGAGAGTCTGTGTAAACTCGGGGAAATCAGTGAGTCAATGGAGGGACCAGAGAGTCAATAGGATAAGCCCTGGGGCTATCAGACAGTTCCTGATGAGTGTGGAGTTGGAACAATGGGAATCTTCTGGCTGGAGATAATCCGCAGCTGTGGTGCGACGTGCTGGAATTTAGGATGACCAATAGAGTTCACTCTGGAAGATGCAGCCTTTGTGTGGAATCGCCATGATGTCCTTTTTCCTTGCCATGAATCCCTGCCCAAGATGGTGTAGGTGTCAACAGACTATATACTAAATGGGCAGTTACATATAATATATAATTAAATGCGTTTGCCACTGAGCAGTGCAGCAGTAACGTAGATAAAATGTCAGTATTGATATAAAGGGTTGCAGAGTTAGGCTAACAGATAGACAATGACAATGAATAGAGTAAAAACTCATATATTCATATATATATCAAAAATATACACAGCATAACAACCAAGCATTATATACAATATAGCAAACAGACAGAGTGTGGGGTAAACTGTTCTCACCATAACAGTTCCCCAAATACAAATGGCAAGCTAGTGCTATTTATACAAATCAGCACTCATAAGATCTGATGCAATCTCTAATTAACAATCTGATGCAATCTGATCTAACCATTACAAATCATGATGTTACAATCAGTTCCACCTGCACTTCATCACTTAACATGCCTGTGATTACTTATCTCTAACACTTGTGGATTACCATCATGACACTGCAGAATCTAACTGCCTCCATTTTACAATTCACTTTACACATTCTGTTAAATATACATAACATATGTTTTATCAACTTTTACATATCTTGACAGTAGGTCCAGGAGACATAGGATAGCGCAGGAACACGTTTGAAGCACACCCAGGGAGAGTGGGTTAAAGGGAGGAGAGAAAGAGGAAGAAATAAGAGAAAAGAGAAGAGGGAAAAAGAGAGAGAAAGAGAGAGAAAGAGAGAGTAGGGCAGAGAGGGGGAGAGGTGAGGTTGGTTGGCTGGGGTTAGAGGCCAGGGCCAGTATAGGCAGAGGGAGATGATGGAGGTAGGCTTTTGGAGGAAAGGGGCATCCCTGGGGTTTGGAGATGATGGTTCTTGATCATCCCCTCATGAGCCAAGAGCATGGTGGAAATAAACCATCAGTTCAGGAAGTTTTCCTGGGTTTCGTATGTGGCTGCCTTAAAGGTTCAAGGAATAGAATCCAATTTGGCCAAAAAGGGGCCAACAAACACCAGACTGAGCTCCAGGAAGCAGCCCCCTCGTTTTCATCTGCTGGCAGCATCTGTCTTTAACCGGTGAGAGGAGTTGGAGACAGACAGACAGCCGGGCCTTGGAGGGGAGTGGCTACAGGGGAGGAATAAACAAGATGGCGGACGGCAGCAGCAGCAGTTTGCACCGGCTGCGCACAGACTTTTTTATTATTCTGCTGCCTTGTTTTTATTTTTATGTTTTTTACGTTTAATTTTATTGGGCCTGCCAGGGTTCAGGAGGGGGATGTAAGGGGGCTCACCCGAAGATCTAGGACGCTGTGGACGGGACTAATCCTACGCTCCGGACCATCGGTATGGGTATGAGCGTCCCCTCCCCTCCCCCACCCGGTGTTCTTTCTGGGGCCTCTTTTCGCCTCTTTCTCCTCCCGAAGCGGCCCATTGACCACCGCTGCTGTTGCTGCCGCCGCTCCTTACCTCCATTGGGGCAAGCCGGCTTCTGAGGCCGCCTTCCTTGCTCCTGTGCCTAGCCCCCCGTTAACCTCACTGCCGCAGCTTCCATCTGGCGAGACATGGCGAGACATGGCGGCGTGCTGACCTTGGAGGCTGCTCTCTTCGCCTTTGTACTCTGCGGCCTCCTGACCACCGACCACCATCGTTGCGGCCGCCGCCACCGTTCTCCTTCACGGCGAATCGGCTTGGAGGCCGCTCTTTCTCGTTGCCGCGCCCCACGGCCTGCCGCCCCTTGCCCTCGCCGCCGCCGCCTACCATCGCGGTGCGCTGATCCCGGACCTCGGGGGTTCCCTCCCCTGTTGCTGTGCCTGCGGTCTCCTAACCATCATTGCCGCGCCTGCTGCCGCCGTTGTCCTTCGCCGCGGCGAATAGGCTATTGCGCCCGGCGGCTCATCGACCAACGCTGCTGCTGCCGCTGCCGTCGTTTAACATCATGGCGAGCCATTGCAGCGAGCAGGCTCCGGAGGCCGCCCTTTTTGTGCTGCCTACCGCCACTTAGACCTTGCGCTGAGCCGGCTCCGGAGCATACCGGCTACCGCCGCCGCCGCTGGTTACCATCGCACCGGGTTGACTGGGAGGCTGCCTCTATCACCATCTATCACCACCACGTCCTCCCATTTGCCCTCTTCATTGTCGTTCGGCCCGGCCTCGGAGGACTGCCGAGGGACCGGATTGCTTGGGGCATGGGGGCTTGAACTATCTTGCTGCCCCGCTCCCCCTCTGGTTCCCTCTCGGACTGCGGTGGGGGTGTAGAGCTCTCTCTTCTTGCTCCCCCCACCTCCCTCTAAGGACCGGATGTCCAGGATCTTTTGGACTGCTGCTGTGTGGGGGGGGGGTTCGGAGCCCTGCCACCTTGCTCCCTACCCTATGGCCTGGACTGCTAGGGGATCTTGCTCCCCATCCAATGGCCTGGACTGCTAGGGGATCTGGGCTTTGTGCCCTTCCATCGTCGCTCCCCTACTTCCTCTGAGATCGGACTCCTAGGGTCGTGGCGTTGGATTTTTCCATCTTATGCAACTCCCCTTAGCTGCCCCTGGATGACATTGCCCTCCTGGCCCCTCCACCAGCCGCTCCGCTTTTTCCCCTCTCCCCCCCCCCCCGGTCCTTCCACTCTACCCTGGTTTGTGCCCTATTTTGTTTATTTCACGTTAATTGTTTAATTTTCTTTAATTTATTTGGTTCCTTTTTGTGATTTATAGTTTTTAGTTTTATATTGTTATATTGTATTTGGTGCTTTGTATGTAGTTTCTTGGCCTTGGTTAGTTTGTACTGTATTGTTGTTTACGTTTTTTTTTTTTGTCTGCCATGATAGCAGGGGCTCACATACCAACGGTGATGGGCCGTGGGCGGTACGCTTGTAGCCGTAGGGTTTGTCAGGCTAGAAGAACTTGGGTCAGACAACTTGTGTCTGTCCCTCGTTCTGACCCCTCGGCTCACTGCCACGTGCCCGGGAGTCATTCCACCAGCGCCCCCAACCTTACCTGCATCCTGATGAACGCCAGGTCGGTGCACAACAAGATCCCTATCATCTATGACACCATCGCGGATGAGAAGCCCGACCTGGCGTTCATTACCGAGACCTGGGTGGGCTCGGAGTGGGGGGCTTCCCTCTCCCTGCTGTGCCCGCCTGGGTACGTGGTAGAGGCTGTGGGAAGGTTGGGGGGTCAAAAGGGGGGAGGGGCCGCAATCGTGTACAGGGACTCTTTCCACGTTAGCAGGGCCTCGACATTGGTCAGCCAGGGGTTAGAAGTCCTCCACCTGTTGGTGGGACAGCGGGACAGATTTGGCATTGTGCTGGGCTACCGAGCTCCCCGCAACCCCACACAATCCCTCCCAGAGCTCACGGAGTTCATCGCCGCTGCCCTGTTGAGGTCCCCGCGCCTCTTGGTTGCGGGGGACTTCAACGTGCATGCGGTAGGTGGACTTTCCGGTGTAGCTCTGGAGTTCATGGAATCCATGGCTTCCATGGGTCTGTCCCAGCATGTTTTATGCCCCACCCATAGGTCTGGTCACACCCTGGATCTGGTGTTTACCTCCATGTCGGGGGACTCGTGTCTGGAGGTGGGGGACATTGTTGCCCTCCCTGTGTCATGGACAGACCACCACCTGCTTTCATTTTCCCTGTCGATTCCGGCCCCACCCCGCGGGGACCACCGGCCTTCCATCTTGGCCCGCCCCCGGAGGCTCATGGACCCTCAGCGGTTCGGTGAACTCTTCGGAGGGCTACCTGGTGGTCTGACTGGCGATCCGGTCGAGGATGTGGCTAACCTCTGGTATGAAACAGCTGTCCACACCATAGACCGGATCGCCCCCAAGCGCCTTCTCTGTTGCCGAGCCCGGTCCTCCCCTTGGTTCACGGGGGAGCTCAGGGTGATGAAGCAGGAGAGGAGGAGGCTAGAGCGCAGCTGGAGAAGAGACCGGACGGTATCAAGTAAGGCTGCAGTAGACGCCCAGACTAGTCGCTATATCAACGCGATCAGGGAGGCTAGGTCATCTTTTAACTCCCTGAGAATTGCTGAGGCCTCGAACCGCCAGGCAGAGCTCTTCCGGGTGGTTCGGGACCTCAGCAATCCTAGTCTGGCCAGGCCTCCTCCTACTGAGTTCAGTAGTGAGCAATTTGCAGCCTTCTTTCGAACTAAAATAGAGGCCATCCGTGCCGGTCTTGACTCCGGTTGCAGTGGTCCCGCCCCGCCATCCCCAGATGCTGGTCCGCCTTCGTCGCCTCGGTTGGATGCGCTTGGGCCTGTTTCTGCTCTCGAGATCTCCAGAGCTATGGCGCATTGCCGGCCTGCCTCCACCCCTTTCGACCCTTGCCCTGCCTGGCTAATTAGAGCTGCCAGAGGGACTATGGCCGAATGGGCTTCTGTCATCGCCACCGCCTCCTTCAGCGAGGGGGTTTTTCCCTCTCGTCTGAAGGAGACGGTGGTAAAGCCCATTCTGAAAAAACCTGGCCTGGCGGTGGACGACTTATCAAATTATCGCCCAATCGCCAACGTCCCGTTTATGGGCAAGGTGATCGAGAGGGTGGCGGCGGTCCGGCTGCAGTCATACCTGGAGGATCGGCAGTGCCTCGATCCTTGCCAGTCCGGGTTCAGGCCTCGCCGGGGTACCGAAACAGCTTTGGTCGCCCTGCAAGATGACCTTCTCCGGGCGGCCGACAGGGGTTGCTCTACCCTGTTGGTCCTCCTGGATCTGTCAGCGGCCTTTGATACCGTCGACCACGGTATCCTGTTGGACCGGCTCTCTGAGGTTGGAATCGGAGGCACTGCTCGCAGTTGGCTCCGTTCCTTCCTGGAGGGCCGCCCACAGTACGTGCAGCATGGGGGGGAGTTATCGGCCCCTTGGATCCTCCCTTGTGGGGTTCCACAGGGGTCGTCTCTGTCCCCCATGCTGTTTAACATCTACGTAAGGCCGTTGGCGGGGGTCATCAGGAGTTTTGGAGTCTGCTGTCATCAGTACGCTGATGACACGCAGCTCTATCTCTCCTTTAACACCTCTGCTGTGGAAGCTGTGGAAGTCCTCGACGGGTGCCTGGGGGCCGTACTGGCTTGGACCGGGGCGAACAGGCTTAAGCTCAACCCCGAGAAGACGGAGGTCATGTTCTTCGGGAGCTCGCCGTCGGGGTACGGTGGCCCTCTCCCCTGTCTGGGGGGAGTTTCCCTCCAGCTCGCGGAGAGGGCGCGGAATCTGGGTGTGCTCCTGGACCCGACGCTTACCATGGAGGCCCAGGTGGCGTCGGTGACCAGGTCCGCCTATTACCATCTCCGTCGGATCGCCCAGATCCGCCCGTACCTCGACGCGAACTCTCTGAGAACAGTGGTCCAAGCTCTGGTGATCTCGAGGCTGGACTACTGTAACACCCTCTACATGGGGTTGCCCTTGACTCTTCTCCGGCGTCTGCAGCGGGTTCAGAATGCGGCGGCCAGGCTGGTGGCTGGTGTGCGTCGTTATGACCACATCACCCCAGTTCTGGCCCGCCTGCACTGGCTGCCCATTGCAGCCCGGATTAGATTCAAGCTCTTGGTTTTAGTTTATAAAACCCTCCATGGCTTGGGACCGGACTACCTGGCAGAGCGTATCGCTCAGCGATCAATCTCGGCCCGTCCCGTTCGGCAGGTGTGAGCGCACATGCTTCGGGTCGCCACCCCTCGTGAAGCCCGGAGGACGAGTACTCGGACCCGGGCTTTCTCAGTGGCGGCCCCTAGCCTCTGGAATTCCATCCCCAGTGAAGTGCGCTCTGCAGAGTCCCTGCTGGCCTTCCGGAAAGCGTTAAAGACCTACCTTTTCCGGGAGGCCTTTGGCGATTTTTAACTTTTTTTAATTTTTAACTTTTTGTTTTTGTTTGTTTGTTTGTTTTTTCTTTTCTCCTCCGCCATCGCAAACTATTTTATTTATCATTGTTTAGCCTTGAGGTGCTATTAGGCTTTTAATCTGTTTAGTGTCATTATTATTTGATTATCTTGTCTTTTGTAATTTTATGGCTATTGAGGCCTTGATGTTTGTAAGCCGCTTAGAGTACACATTGTAGATAAGCGGGGTATAAATACAATAAATAAATAAATAAATAAATAAATAAATAAATTTATTATTTATGTATTTATTCTTCGCACTTATATACCGCCTAGAGATGGGCACGACTTAGCGGTATTCCCATTTCCATTTCCGTTACTCGGTTCCGTTACTCTACGGAAACGGTAACGGGAATTACTCCGCCAGACTTCGAGCTCGAACCGACGAACGAACAATTTTGCTCTGATTTGTCGTGCTCGTTACTTGCATCGCGCGATCGCGCGATGCCACGCGGCACAGAAAAAAAGTTTTCAAAAGTTAAAAAACCCGGTTCCCGCCCAAAAAGCAGGCGGAAATATGCCTGCCGTGCCTCAGGGCACCTACCAGAGGGGTGGTTTCTGGAGGTCCCCGGCCTCCCCCCCCTCCGTCCTGGGCTGCTCTGGCGTGGCGTGGGACTCGCCGCAGGCAGCAGTAACAACAAGCCGCACGGCACGAGTCTCGCCGCCGGCTCAAGCGGCACGGACGGCACAGGGGAAAACTTTTAAACTCTCCCCCCACCCATTCCCGGGCCAAAAAGCAGG
>JAHTLZ010001554.1:0-10001 GCA_023846285.1 Phrynocephalus versicolor | reverse complement strand
CTGAGAAGGGCTGGCTGACTGTCTTTGTGTGACCACCCACCCAATGAAGTGTTTGCCTTGGAAAAGGACTGAGTTTGGAGGCACTTTAGGCACTGCTGCTGTTGAAACAAAGGGTTTCCCTTGCGGAGTACTGTGTGACCCTAGAAACAAAGGGGTTCCCTTGCAAAAGGAGTAGACTTTAGGCTTCGGCCACTAGTCTTTGTGCCACTCAGACTCAGCCCTTTGGGTCTCTGTCTGCCACTCTGCCCTCTGGGCCGCAATTCACTGTGGCTCACTGAGAAGGGCTGGCTGACTGTGGGCTCACGTTCGCATCACAGGCAGTGTGGTGCCAGACCAGACTCAAGGTGATTGGCCTCCTCCGCCACTCTGTCCTCTGGGCTGCAAGACACTGTGACCCAAGGGCAATGGCATTTTACTTCCAGTCAGGCCATTCAGCTCCTTCCTTTTTATACTGGAGCTGGCAATGAGCCTCCCGTACTCTGGCTCTGTGCTGTGGTGGTCTCATACTCTCCCTTGTGGCCTGGCCGGAGTGGCCGCCCTTACTCTGGCCTTATGGACGCGTCGACCATAGATGATAGTCCTTCTTGTATAGCCTAGTGGGCTGGGCTGTGGGCTGTGAAACTTAAGTCAGAGCAACCCAGAGCCCTATCCCATTCCCATCCCTACCAAAACTATTCCTGTAGTAGCTACTAGCTAGGTAGCTAGCTAGCTAATATAACCACCACCTAACCCAACCCTCAGGCTCTAACTGCTAATGATGACCAGCAGCAGGGTTGCATTGGCTTTGGCTTAATTGCTTGTCCTTAAGTGTGTGTGACTGTGTGAACTGAAGCCAGAAGGACCTTGGAGATGGGGGGCCAATTTGAGAGGAGTAGAGTAGACCCCTCATCCAGATTTGGGGAGGAACTGAATGTCTGTTTCTCCTGCTGCCTCTGAGAGAGGTGGAGGGGAGATGGGATGGATTCAAAACCAAACAACAAAAAAGTATAACAACAAACAGGCACGTCAGCCAGACCAAGTAGGGTGACTGGCCGGTTCAGCATCAGCAGATTCAGCACAGCAGCACTGCAGAGTGCAGACCAAGAGAAAAAATATGCATTCTTTCTGCCCCACTTTGTTGCTTATATAGGATGCATGCACTAGCCTTGTTGTGCAGCAGCAAGTCCATCACCCAGGCCAGTTTAAACTGTTTTTCGCCTAATCGCCTGCTCATTTGTGGGACCCGCGCCCGCGCGCCCGCCAGCGCGCCCCTCCCCCTGCCGCTGCCGCCACCCACCCATGGACCCCCGCCACCACCGCCCGCGCTGCGCCCGCAGCTCCCCGCCCCCGCAAGTCTCGGCCGGGCGTCAAATTGCACGAAATCGCGGTAGAAACGACAAACGAAAAAATGAAAAACGAAATGACAAATTTCTGCGAATTTTCACGAAAAATGGAAACGACCCGAAACGGACCTGTCCCAAAAAACAACAACTCGGAAAAAAAAATTCCTAGTCATGCCCATCTCTACTCATTGCTGATGATGACAACATCCTTGATGTCCAGGTTGTAGAACTGAGCTTTATAGCCCAGAGGGACAGGCTGTCTTTTTATGCCTGCTGTGGGTAAAAACACATGCCTTGCAGTGCTGCACAATCGGAACTGCCACCAGCTGGCCCAAGCCCTTCTTGGAGAGCATTCTTGCACATTAAACCAGAAATGTTAGATAGGAAGATTTCTGCTTTTGTGCATGGGCATGTGTCTTCAAGAACACCCATTCCATGTGATGGGCAGGGCAGTTTGAGAGTTTGTAGGCAAAACAAAATACCATACAATGAGGGATAATAGTTAAAGGCCCACAGTATGTGTGTGTGAATATCTTGTGTTCATTTCTCAAAGTTTCTCTCTTCCAACACATACACACACACACACACACACGTCATACTCCTGCATCTGTCTATAAACATAAACAAAGACATTGTATTAATGGCACATGATCATATGTGAGAAGAGACAAGATTCTCTGGGGCTTAAGAGAAAAGAGAAACATGCTGAGGCCTTAATTGCCAGGTGAGCAAACCAAATTAATGAGGTGATGGTTTGATTAAATTACCATATCTCTATTCAGGCAGTAATATGACTTTGATAGGAACACAGAGGCTGGCCTTTCGATTCTTCACATAACTGGGAACTTTAAAAAAAGATATTGCTGCTTAAAGCCCTATTCAATTGTTCAGGAAATGTGTGGAGTTTGCCTATGTCGGGGGGGGGGGGGACATGAGAGCTCTGCCTTCTCAACTCTTGCCCTGAATATGGAAATCTGACTGTCTGAAGAGAGGGAGGCTGCTGTACCGATAGCCTTTCCAAGTGAGCTAATCCGCCCACCTCAACAGCATTGAACCAAACTGCCAAATCACACACACACACACCATTTTTTTATTCAAGGCAGCATTGGGTGGCACTGAGGCTAACACATTCACACACACGCAATGTTTGTGGGCTCCACACAGTGTTTTAAAAACCAAATAGTATTTATTTATTTATTTATTTATATTTATATTTATATTTATATTTATATACCGCCCAACTTTTAAGGAACTCTGGGTGGTTCACAGCAAAAAATTTATAAAATTCAACTATAAAAACAATGTAAAACAAATCCAATTGATCAAGGCATTAAAATCCATTTAAAAAAAACAAAAACAAAAAACAAACAAAATGGGATATACTATTAAAGCAAAAAAGAAGGGGAAAGAGAATATGATAAAGCCACCACTAGTCACCAAAAACAGCCTGGAAGAGCCAAGTTTTTAATCGCTTCCTAAAGGCTGAGAGGGACTCTACAGTCCTAATATTGCTGGGAAGCTGGTTCCACCAGATGGGACCTGTCACAGAGAAGGCACGGTTCCGTGTAGAGGTCTTATGAGCTTTCCACGGGATAGAAACTCTAAGCGTGAGGACCTGGGATGACCTAGTGCAGTGATGGCGAACCTTTTAGAGAGTGAGTGCCCAAAATGCAATTCAAAGCCCATTAATTTTTTTGCAAAGTGCCAATACAAGTAATTTAACCTGTATACAGGTGGCTATGAAGGGGCGATATCGGGTGCCCACAGAAAGGGCTCCGAGTGCCACCTTTGGCACCCGTGCCATAGGTTCACCATCACTGACCTACTGGGCCGGGCCAATGAAAATATTGGGACGATACACTCCATCAGATAAGCTAGTCCCAAGCCATGGAGGGTTTTGACCTAGTCCTGGAGGCAATGGGTAGCCAATGCAGGTGGGCCAGAATGGGGGTGATGCGATCATATCTTCCTACACCAACCACCAATCTGACTGCTGCATTCTGCACCCGCTGCAATCGCTGGATAAGGTTCAAGGGAAGCCCCATGTAGAGAGTGTTACAGTAATCTATCCATGAGATAACCAGCACTTGCACAACCACCCTTAGGGGTCACCAGCAAGATCTGGGTGGATCTGGGTGAGGAGCCTAAGCTGGGAGAAGGCAGCCCTGGGTGAAGGCAGCCACCTGGGAATCCAAGGATAGCACTGAATCCAAGGTCACACCCAGGTTCTTCACTCTATCAGCCAGCTGGAGGGAGATCCCATCTAAGCTGGGAAGAGGTCCACAGTATCCATTTGGTCCCCCACCCCAACAAACAGTACCTCAGTCTTTTCGGGGTTGAGTTTGAGCCTGTTCGTCCTGGTCCACTCCAATACAGCGTTCAGGCAGCAATCAAGGGTCTGCACAGCCTCTGTTGCAGAGGTGGAGAAGGAGAGATAGAGCTGTGTGTCATCAGCATACTGATGACAGCAGACTCCAAATCTCTGAATGACCTCTGCCAGTGGCCTCATGTAAATATTGAACAACATGGGGGAGAGCGCTGACCCCTGAGGAACCCTGCATGTGAGGGACCAAGGGGCTGACAGAACTCCACCCAGCTGTACTCTCTCTGGAATACTCTTATGTCCCACAGGGATGGGGATTATGGGCAAGCTGTACACATGAGCATTAACCCAGATTGTCCAGGATCCTTGCAGATACATAGAACCTATCTGGGAGCAAGACAGTCTCACCTTCAGACTTCTCCATTGTCACATGAAGAAAGCAGGTTCAGTTTGGACCTCCATTTGTTGTCATCAGCAATGAGCATCCACTAGCTGGTCCCCTTTAAGTGTGTCACAGAAAGAAGGCTTGTTAATGCCTGGCCAAGGCCCCAAGAGCCAAAGAGCTGTGACCAAATATACGGGGAGACTCATAAAACTAATCGTTGCTTTGGTCCAGATGGCACCTGCAGATGCAGCACTGTGTTAGCAAGGCCGCAAAAACCGTGAACTATGTTTGACATATGAAGCTGCCTCCTAACCAAGTCAAATCACTGATGCATCTAGCCTGACTTTATCAACTCGGAATGACAGTAGCTTTCCAAGGTGTCAAGTCCAGGTTTAATTGGAGATGTGTGCAATTGAAATATGTGCCCTGCCATGGGGCAGCAGAGTTTTTCCCCCCTTGCTGCCATTTCTGTTTTCTGTGTAAAAGAGTGGTGTGGCTAATCAGCATTCTCATGTCTGACTGACTGAGGGACAAACTGCACATTACATGAAAAATCAGAAATGGGACAACAGAATGCTTATGGGTAATATTGGGTGTAGGTGGGGACGGGGAGGAATGATTTTTCTCTTCTGCTGTGATCCTGACAAAATCTGATACATGTATGCACACACTGCTATTATGTTACATGTCCAGGTCTTGGGTTGAATAATATTGGGATGATTTGCACCAGGACCATGGTATAGAGGGAAATGGGGTGGGAAACCATCCTCTTGCATGCTGTGGCTCTGATCCTGATCTGAAGCTGCCAACTAAATAGGAACAAAATGTCAGCACATGAAATCTTTTGATGCATCATGTAATTTGGCTCTTAAGTAGCCTGTTAGATCACATTTGTTTGTGTAAATGTGTGGGCCACCAGCATGATCATCTACCTTGAGAAAGAATAAGATTTGAAGCAGTGGCCTTCTTAGAATCATAGGGGTTTTTTTTAGCCCAAAAGTCACCTTTTTGTCCATCTGGTGCAATACGTGGCTCAGACAAGGAGTTCTGCAACTTCCCTGATAGATATCCAGTATTTTCTTGACTCTTCACGAAAAAGGAGAGCCTGCCACTTTCTCAAAGCACCCATTAGGAAGCTTCTCCCACCATCTATCCAAACCCTGATACCACCCATTGACTAAAATCTTGCTTCATGGAACTACAGAGTCAGTTCCATATTCAAGCATTGAAATACGGTCTTCAAGGGGTACAGGACAAAGTCTGGGAAATCCATCCATGGCCATCCGCAGTGACCACGTTGTACATAAGCTAGTGATAACTTGTGTTGATATTTTAAGAAGAACTTAAAAGAAGTGCTTTGAAGATGTACAACTCACTGTCCCAAGGAGATTCTACAATTACTCAAAGGTACTTATTTCATGGTTTTGAACATTTAAAAGACAAACTTAATGCACAGGGTTTTGCACTTGCTTCTTATATGATGTTTTAAGAAACCCAACAAGTCAGAACAAAAGAGGAGATACCCAAACACAGAGAGAGACCATTCAAATTAACAGGCCCGAAGCTGTCCCCTTTCTGCTGAAACTACACTGCTGTGGCCTAAATATTGCAATCCATGTAGGCCACTATCGCTTGTACCGAAATAAACCTGTTAGTCTTAACAGTGTCACAAGACTGTATATTTGTGTTTTGTTTATATGCTTAGGGCTGTGCTCGCAGCACTAACGTTGGCAAAGCACAGCCAGGGATTAGGTTCAGGTTGTTTATTCTGCCTCTGAGGAAAATTCTCAGCAGGACTGTGCATAGCTTACACCTTGCTTGAAGCCAGTTAGTGTGTGATTTTGGGGGTGAATGGAGAGAGCTTACTGAAAAGCAAAAACAAATCTCTCTCTCTCTCTCTCTCTCTCTCTCTCTCTCTCTCACACACACACACATGTATGCATGCATGCCAGTATATCCAAATGCACTCCATATTACAAGCTTTGATGTCTAACCCTCTTTCTCCCTCCTCTCACACTGAAATATACAACTGTCAAGAAAATGGTGGAACTCATTTGAAGTGAAAGGGAGCCCCTCTTTGCCCAAGAAGTTCCCTGATGGAGACCTTACTTTTCTGACCCTTTTTACCTAGGACAACAGACTGCCTTCTCAAAGCGTCTCTGAAATCATTGCAAAAAAGGGGAGGAGGGGAGGAAATGGAACAGCTGGGGCAGCTTCATGATTATTTAAACACAAACATCAGCTCCTTGACAATTAGCAAACATTCCCAGTGAAATGATGAGAAACCGTTGACAGCCGAATGTGCTGCTATTAAAAGCTATCACATGCAATACTTCTCTGAGGCTGCCAGCCTCCCTCCCTTTACCAGCTATATGCCAACGTGTTATTTGCACTGTATTCCAGAAACAATGTTCAGTCTAGATTGTAAAAACTACTATGAAACAAAGAGGTGAGGCAGATTCCTGTGTGTGTGTGTGTGTGTGTGTGTGTGTGTGTGTGTGTGTGTGTGCGTGTGTGTGTGTGTGTGTGTGTGTGTGTGTGTGTGTGTGTGTGTGTGTGTGTGTGTGTGTGTGTGAGAGAGAGAGAGAGAGAGAGAGAGAGAGAGAGAGAGAGAGAGAGAGATTCATGGCAATTTGGCCACTGAGGCCTCTATATCAAAATAAATGCCTGCCATATATGTCACCCAGTTCAATTGACAATAGAAATTGTAATTGAAGTGGGTATCACTTGTATTAATGGGCTGTTTTGCTTATTTATTTGTTTGTTTCAAAGGCATCAGCATAATGTAGACGGAAGCTCATTTTTATCCCCCTTGGGCTCATGAATTTTTATTTGGGACCATGTTATTTTAACTTCTCCACCACGGGACGTTTATTTTAAGTTAGGTGTTTTGTGAATTGACTTTCCCAATGGGCACTCTTCTGTTGGGGGAAACTGCTCCCCATTTCCACATCACTGCAAAACCATCATTGCAATGCCATGTGCCCGGGGGGGGGGGGAAAAAACCTGATTTCTCTGTTGTAGTTTGTGGGCACAGAAGTTTCAGCCGCTTTACATTCTGAGATGGTCACTAATATCAGAAGCAGAGAGTCCGATGTCAGCAGCAACTTAGGCAGCAGCAACATTTAACGGGAGGAAGCAACTGTCTCTCTTTCCATTCTGCAGAGGGAGAGACGGAGCTGAGTGGGTGCCAGGAGCTGCTTTTCAGAGTCTGGGGTGATTGCTCAAGGTGGACAGTCCTCATGCAACATGGCCTGCCTGGATTTTGCTTCCTCAGTGGCAGTGGCAGCAGTTCTGGTGGTGGAGCCTCCATCTCCCTGCCCTCTCCTGCTCCCCTCTTCCTCCTAATTGGCAACGACAGCAGCCTGGGGTGGTGCCTCTGCTGGTGTGTCCTCAGGACACTTGAGGACAAGTGCCTGGGGTCGCTGGCCCTGCACACTACCGCCTTGCAAACTTTGCAGGTCGCCAGCCTCAAGTCTTCCTCACTGGAGGAACAAAAGCTCCCACAAGGAGCTCCGAGGCCGATGAATGCCACTGCAGCCTGCTGCTGTTTGCTCGCAGTGGTTCCCAATGCCACTGCCACCCTGGGGTGAGTGGGTCATGCTTGATTGGGACCAGAAGAGGGGGTGCTGGCAGCAGATGAAGAAGAAAAGGACATGCTTTCCTCCTCCTGCTGCTGCTGCTTATGATAATGATGATGATGATGATGATGATGACAATGATGATTATGATGATTATTATGATGATGACGACAACCACCACCACCACCACCACCACCACCATCATCATCTCCTTCTTCTCTGGCCGAGCCCGAGACCAACTCCTGTGTTTCCTCCAGATACAAGAGTGGCTCAGGTAGTTAAGGAGAAGATACCCTGAGTGCCCTGGCCTGTGTTGTGATGCCTGATGGGCTTGCACCTGCCTCATCTCTGGCCAACAGTGGGCCTGCCCACAGAGGACAAGGTCCTCTTTATTTTTATTTTGGAAGCAGATCCTTTTCCCCTTTTTATTTATTGTGTACTAATGTTCAACAGCAAACACAAACAATAATGTGGGGGTAAGGTAAATGAAAAAAGATTAATACTGTGCACAAGTGGTACTGGTGGTAGTGGGAAGAGGACAATGTGTGTGAGAAGGGTGAATGTACCTTGAAGGGGGTATGATTTGGGGGAAAGAAGTCTCTCCAAAATATAGTTAGAAGAACCCCTGCCCAAAATCTCTTTTTAAAATCCCTTTTAAACCACTAACCCCAGAAGACGTTTCATTCAACTGGGAAGCGAGAAGGTTCAACCTAAATAGCAAAATGAAGGTGAGAAACTTCCTGGAAGAGATGAGACATAAACTGAAGCTGACTGGAGAAGATTTGCAGATTTCCAGTGAAGACTCAGAGGGAGAGGTAACAGAGAAGGAGGATAGAACACTGAAACCACAAAGAACCCTAACACCACCGTCACCCAGAAAAACAAGAAACTGGAATAAAACCAAAGATAAAGCTGATAAAATAGATAGTAAAAATCTGTAAAATGTTGAGAGTAGAGATGGGCATGAAATGAACAATTTTCCGTTACCGTTATCCGTTATTCGTTCCATTACGTAACGGAACAAATAACGACCCTAGGGGCAAATTTTACACGAACAGAACAGAACCAAGAAAACTGGGTTTAGTTGGGTTCGGTTCAGTAATGTGGGGGGCGGAGATGTCTCCTATCTGGTGCTGGCCCAGAAGTCCTTCAGGGATGGCGGTGAGTCAGCAACCAGGAAGAGGGGGGAAAGCCTACTGCTGCGCTGTAGCGTGGCCACGTGGTCGGCAAGGCAGTAAAAAAAAAAACAATTAAAAATGGCCACAGCCTTCCTGAAAACGCTGTCGCCACCGCCACCACCAGGACCGCCCTCCTCGGGGCCTCTTGGAGGCTTTGCCGGGCGAGTGGGACCAGTCAAGGCAATCTGCTGGCCAGGCGCGGGCTGAGTCTTGGGAGGCAGTGGCTGTCCTGGACTCCCGGGTTCCTCCTTGCCTGCTCGGGCTGTGACTCTGCTGAAAGACGCTGCCGGCTAGGTAAGAAAAACAAACAAAAAGCCCTGTGTAACCCGGAAGTTCAGGTTCACTTCCGGGTTTGGCCCTGCACGGGCTTTATTTGTTTGCCAATGCCATGCACTGAGGTGGGGAGGGGCAGTGAGAGGGGGCTGCAATCCAGCCTCACACACTCCCCTCTCCAGCGATCTCTGCAGTGCTCCAGCAGCCCCCAGCCCCAGGAGGGCTCCCCATGGCTGCGGGAACACTCTCCCGGCCCGCCTGGCCCCAGGAGGGCTCCCTGCAGCCGTTCCAAAAACAAAAATAATGGAAACGAAGTGGGTCCCAGGGGCCCGAATAATGGAAATGACCACCATTTTGGCATTTCGTGCCCATCTCTAATTAAGAGAAGTCAAGGTGTTATCTGTAAATGTAAAAGGGATTAACTCACCCCAAAGTCAGAGGGCTTAAAGGGAAGAGTCCAAGGAAGCTAGCCACGAAGTTTGGTACCTCTCTAGGACCCGGGGAGCCATTTTATAGCATAAAAAGTGTTTCATTTTGTTTCATCACAAAATGTGGCCTACCGTTTTGTTTCATAATGAAACAATTCATTATGTAATGACACAACAAAGCAGTGTGCCATTTTTCATTTTGTGCCCATCTCTAGTATCTATCTATCTGTCTGTCAGTCTGTCTGTACATACATACATGTTTATATACAAACACATGCAATATATATTTAGACAATGGCTACATAGTTTGGCATTACTGTAGTTACCTTTTTGTCTCTGTCTTAAAGCCTTACATGCTGCCCTGTATAATAAACATGTTGACCTAGTGTGGATTTTTATTGTTTTATTTTTATTCTTCTTTCCACTTCTTCTTGTGCCTAACAGAATTAACTTTGCTGTGTAGAGATGTTTTGAACAAGAATTCCAAATGAAGCTGTTTAGGAACATAATC
>JAHTLZ010001553.1:0-10682 GCA_023846285.1 Phrynocephalus versicolor | reverse complement strand
GTACGTGATGAACAGAGTTTTTCCTCCTATAATGTGTAGTGTAACTGTATTTCTCATACAGGTTTACCCATATAGGTCAAAGACAAGCACAAGTATTCCAAATATAGAATCGAATCAACCGCCAAGCTGCAGACTGTGGAAGAGTGATAAAGCTGGCCGCTAACATGCCAAAGAACCAGGACTGGGAACAGACAGTACAATCCTGGCAGACAAAAGACGCAAGGCCCAAAGACTAGTATACCGCTCAAACCAACTGTTGCATTTCTACTTAGCTTCTGCTTAGCTAAATCAACAGTCATAATCATTTACTTGAGTCATACCTACACTATAATACTGTTATTTTTGCAAAAGATAAGTTGAATCTGTTGCTGTTAGTCAGAGATACTCAGCTTTTACATCGGAATTACTGTAAGTTTTAATACAAATGAACCTAAACCACATTACATGGATATTTTGCTAGGAGGGGTGTCAATTATGACAAAATAAAAAATGAGATATGTTTAAATGTCAGAGGCAAGGAGAAATGTAATTACTGTATACAGCTAAAACAAACTATTTCCTATTTCGTAGACATTGACTGATATTTAGAAAAAAGAAAAAAGAGACTTTTGTACTCCATCTCTGATGTTTACTGTATTATGGAAGTCACACTGACTTTGTTCACTGATCAAAACAAGTTCTTACTGACATCAGCACCTAAGTATAAATATAGCAACTAAAGAGCAAGATATAGTGAAGCCTGAATCATCAATAAAACTGCCAACTAAGTCCAATTCCCATATACCCATTGTTACTAATTATGTATGAAGCCTGAAGGACACACACAATGGTCAAGGTTCTGAGTGTATCAACCAACTCTTTTATTTTGATTTCTAGTCCACAATCTAGTCCATAAGTAAATAAACATAGTTTTTAACTGAGTCATTTTAGTATCCAGATGATTTGCTCCCCAGGAACCTCTTATAATAGGAATTTTGGAAATTGAGTACAGTACGGTACTGTACTTCAAAGGTCAAACCCCAAGCTAAAGGGACATATGATACAACCTCACTTTGTTTCTTCAAATAACCAAGGACACCCTTATCCAAGGGCTGTGAAATGTGAACATTCACCTTCATATGCAGATATTCTGCAAAGTGAGAGTTTTGTTCTTACCTCATATTACTAGATCGATTCCTGGTTCCAATCTAAAATATACGGCAATCATGTCCACACTGATTTGAGAGGAAGTCCATTGAATACAATGGGCCTTACTTCTGATTTTAAAATTGCATAAGACTGCAGTGTGAAAATAATCATGGTGCATGATACTGCAGCACATCATGATCAATCTCCAGAGTTGTTAACATTGTTAATATTGTTCATATAAATGGGCCTTTTGGCAAAGGCAGTGCAACAGCCTCACTGATGAGTTAATTTATCAGTGGCATTCTTTATGAAGCCCACAGGTCATTGAAGCAGTATATGGCAAATGTATTGTACTAGCCATCTACTTAACAATCTTGAAAAAAACATATCATAATGACTACTTGATGGTTAAGACTAAACTGGAGTGAGAGGAATCCACCTGCAATTTAGAACAAGTGCTTGTGACCAATTCACAGAACATTACCCAATGAACATAACACAGAGCCACTTGAAAAGACATGGATATTCTCAAGGCAGTACAACATCTTTTTTTCCCTTGTATCTGACAAGTGTGATTAGCCCCCCAAAAGGCAAACTATTTTATAAGTCTGTGAAGATTCTCAGTCCTCCAGGTGAGTTTACCTGGAAGTTCAGTCATGGCATCCCTGTTTATTTCAAACCCACAAAGGCAATGATTCGTCCACCCAAAGGACCCAACACCAAAACACAAAAGGAGCAATATAGTATATGCGTTCCAATGCAGTGAGGAATGTGCAGACCTCTTCAATGGAGAAACTAAACAGCCATTAAATAGAAAGATGGCCCAACATAGGAGGGGTAACAGCACAGGACCAGAACCGGCAGTATACCTCCACTTGAAGGACAAGGGGCACACATTCAAAGATGAGGACGTACACTTATTAGACAGAGAAAATAGGTGGTTTGAGAGAGGGGTCAGGGAAGCCATTCATGTGAGCATTGAAAACCCCACCCTCAACAGAGGTGGGGGGCTGAGGAACAGTCTGCCACTTTTCAGGCTGTGATTTCAACAATACCCAGATAAATAAAAAATACTTCTCGCCTTCACCACCAAGGCCACAGCTAACGACCCCTACTTTATGGTTTCAGCACCGTAGGCCACTGTTCACCTTAAGGCTAGCGAGACTGTTGTCTACCTAACAAGCCTATTCAGGCCATTGTTCATCTTATGAGTCTATTTCAGACCAGGGTGACAAGAGGTCAAAGTGAACTATAAAATGGAGGACTCGCAACTAGCTTTCTTCAGACTGATGAAGCTGTTTGAATGAGCAGTGAAACGTTTCAATATCTCAAGAAAAAGAAGTCCGGTTGCCATGACTCAACTTCCAGAAGAACTGTTCTATAAGTCCATAGCTTGAAAGTAAGCAGAACTTTAAGGCTTTAAGCATACAAAACACATGGAAGCAGCTATAAACAGTCAAAACTCACGAACTCAGAACCAGCACCTTGCCTTTAGAAGATCAAGATTTCCCTTGGTCATTGCAAGTTTGTAAACTTTCTACTCCTTTTGGACACAATCATACTACCTAGCCATTTATAACATCTAGTTTCTGAGATGACTTGTATGATTTGCCTCTCTTTTAAAGTTACTTAATACAGTATGTTTCATCGTCAAACACAGGCAAGAACAATGCTCATACAGCATTTCTTAAGAAACCTGTATGAAACTATGACACACATTGTTATTGCAAATAGATTCTGTTGAATGCTACCTTCGAAAATTCAGCACTTGCTCAATTATCTTTTTTAGTATCAGAATCTAGCAGATGTAATCAAAATACTCCCATGACTGCTAAATGCCAAAAAATTAAGGGTTCCTTTCATTTTATGCATCTTTCCTGTTTCAACATTCATCACATTTATAATGAAATACTCCTTTCAACTGAAGAATAAAAGAAAAAATAGAAAATATTTATGTAATTCTATGGAAGTCTAGTTACAGGAGTCAATTCTGAATGTCCAATAATCAGGACAACATAACCCTACGTTACTCCATACTTGTTATGGTTCCTCCTGCAATCTTTCTTATATGGTCAAGAGAAAATGAAAACATAAATTATACTGGAAGTGTATATTCTGTGACCAACCAATCCAGTACTGCTAAGTTTGTAAATTCATACATGACCAGATCACCCAAAAATACAATTAAATAAAAGTAACCCTCCATAAATATGATTATACTATGTTAAATTTATATTTTTACAACATACATTCTTTATACTGTATCTAGTTTGCTTTTTTAAAAAATCTAGAATCAATAACTTTCCACAGCTCAAGAATTAATGTAGTCTAAACTGCAAAGTCCAACTACCATCTTGGACTTGGTTGAAAGCAACCACTTGTGCATAAACAGCAGTGAGACGAAATATGGTGATTGACTTCCAGAGGAAGACACTACCTTTTACACCACTGCACATCCGGGGCTTAGATATTGAGATAGTGGACAGCATTAAGTACCTGGGTGTTCACCTAAATAATAAACTGGAATGGACCCATAATACTGATGCCCTGTACAAGAAAGGTCAAGGCTGTCGCCATCAACTGAGGAGACTGGGGTCCTTCGGAGTGTGTAGGCTTATGTTAAGGATTTGTTATGACTCTGTGGTAGCCTCAGCTCTTTTCTATGCTGTAGTCTGCTGGGGTTCAGGTAGTGCTGTGCAGGTCAGGAACAGACTAAACAAGCTGGTCAGGAGGGCTAGCTATGTCTTGGGCTGCCCTCTGGGTTCTGTGGTGGAGATGGGTAAGAGAAGGATGTTGGCCAAGCTGACATCCATTATGAACAATACTTCCCACCCACTGCACCAGACAGTGGAGGCTCTGGGTAGCTCCTTCAGTGGCAGAGTCAGACATCCTCGGTGTGGGAGGAGCGCTACTACAGGTCTTTTGCTCTCACTAATGTTAAGACTCTACAACTCTACGGTCTAACATGTTTTGTAGTTTCTTTTTTTCTTTTTACACATTTAATTTTTTTATATCCAAATTTTATAGTGTATATTTGTACATTGGATTTTTTAATTTTAATTTAATCTCTATTATCTTTTTTTTCTTTCTCGCTCTTTTTGTACACCTACCCTTCTTGTTCTTTATATTGAGAGCTGTGCAACAAGTACATTTCCTTGATGTGGGATTAATAAAGATTTATCTTATCTCATGTTAAATGATCAGAATGGACACTCCTAGCTGGACAGTTTCCAAAGACATTTAACTATAATGAGGTTGCTGATAAAAGTGACACTAAATCTGAGTGATGCACTAAGCAACAGAATGGGTGGACACATAACTAAACTAGTGATTAACTTCAGATCTGATAATGATTTACACTTGAGTGTTCAAGTTTGAACATTTTCTCTACAACACAATTCTGGAAGTCCAGAATCCACAGAGATTCTATCACTGAATTAACTGCAATGGAATTCCACATAAACTATAGTCATATCAAGTTCTATAAGTTGTATCTAAGAAAATAAAGAGTAGAAATTTTTTTATTTCACATCTCAGTAAATACAACACGTTGAAAATTAAATAATTATTCCAGTGTCATATTTCCACATCCGCAGGGCTTACTCTGGTATTTTGATTTCATGAAATACAGTAGTCACTTCATAAAATGACTATTTGACACATGAACAGGGATCCCCCTGGCTTCTTTACTTTACTTGCCAAACTACATGTAAATCCTGTTGAAATGAAATTATGTCCTATTTTGCAAAAAAAAAAAAATGTAGTCAGCATGACTGTTGCCCTCAGGTTCAGTAGTCAGCACAGCAGCCATAGTCGACCTAACTGCCAAAATGGAAAACCAACAATTTCCTAATACAGTATACTATCTGCAGAGTGACCTATGCATCTGCACATAAATTGTCTCCAATATCTCTGTCAATCGTAACAAACACACAAATACAATAATCAGTTTAAATCATTTTTATTTCCTTCAAAGACTTCATATACCTCCGTCTTCCTTGCTGGGGCTTTTAAGTTTTACTGCATACACTGTAGTCAACAATAGAAAAAAGTGCATGTTAAATTCTATTTCAATAAACACATCTTTCTACTTAATTTGGCAGGAGGAATTCCCACAGCAGTCCTTCTATATCAAGTGATGCTGATAGCAAACCAACTCTTCTTTGGATTTCAGTGTTTGCTGTTCAAGTTCCAGTGAAAAAAGGAATGCTCACACATCAATGTGACAAAACTGCTTTCCAGTACAAAACACACATACACTTTCCTAAATGGTAGACAAACATCTTCAATATCTATGCAAACAGCATGCAAACATTATCTGAAAACAAGGCCCCTCTTTCTAGAGACAGTACACATTCAAGTCACTTCCCTTCACTCAACCTATTTGCCTGCACTCAAGACACAAAAATTTAACTTGAAATAGGTTATTTAGATCACCAATCTATTATTTGTCAAAAAAAAATCCATTCTTATAATATGTTTACACATGGTCTATATTTAATGACTAACACATTTTAGGTGCAAAAACATCTGCTGGATGTTCACTTGTGCTCTACAGATACATCACTAAACTGTGAGCTTATAGGAAAAGAGAGGGGTCTTCATCAATTCAAACAGATATAGAAGAATACCGTAGGCAAGCTGTAAGTAAGAGCTTTGTATTGACAGCATTCTCTGAACCAATCTACAAAAATCTGTTGAGATGCCCAGGTCCAGACAAGGAGAGTCACCACACTGAACTATCCCAGGCATTATCAAGCTTTCCTTCAAATTTTAATTGCCACAGTTTCCTTGCATAGAGGCAATTTCACCGCAAAGTCCAACATTCATTTTTAAAGAATGGCAAAATTTTCACACATAAAAATGCATCCTCCAGCAACTCTCTAATAACCCATCATACCATGCACACAAAATCTTGTAAATGGAAACGAAGTACACTAGGCTGTAGCTCTTAGTGTACTTGTTTCCAGAATTCAATGGCAGTTAAAAAGCATTCATTTACTGAAAAACCATACATTGTGTCAACGAACAATTCTGAAGTGGACTCACATTTTCAGTGTCGCGTTCATTCACGGTGGGCAACGGAGTTCTAGTGGACATTTTCATTCACTTGTGCTGCAGCACGGTTTGTGATGGCAAAATCCAGCTATATATATATTATATGTATATACAGTATATATATAAAAAAACCTAACACCCTCCCCCCGAATACTTATATATATATTTACAAAAAAAGAGTGCTTTTACTGCATGACAGTGGTTACAAAGTGCCACCATCAAGAAAAGGGGAGGGTGGGGAGTGAAACGTGGGGTATCTCCTCCACCACCACCACGACCTCTCTTTCTCATCTATAGGGTTACAGTCAGATAAAGCAGCATTGTCTCCCTCGGGGCGTCTTCAGGGATCATCCTACAGACAAATTACAATCCTCAGAAGGCGGCAGCGACGGATTAAAGAAGATAGAGATTCTCCTGGAGTGCAAAAAAAAAAGGGGGGGAAGAGGAGGGTGGGCAGAAGTCTGTGAGAAAAGGGACTGGAATTAGGAGGGAAACTGAAGGGGGGGAATTAAGGAGCAGTTTCCAAGCCGTTGAGGGAGCGCTGTGGGCGAGGAGGGGCTCAGCGAGAGAGTCCAGGCGGCCACTGAGAGGGGAAATAAATGGGGGGGGGGTAGAAGTAAAAAAAAACCCACACCGTCTTCTTTGGGACACTAAGCTGAGAAAGCAACAATGGGGGGTCACTCGTTATCTCCTCAGGAGAAGCTCCTGCCCCTCCTCAGCCTCTCTTCCCTGCTCTCCCCGGGAACCAGTCCTGCTTCACCGGGCCGCGGCTCTCATGTTTTTACTCGCCCCCCCTCCTCCTCTTCTTCTTCTTCTTCTTCTTTCTTCTTTTTCTCCGGCCGAAGTCCCAATTCCTGCCGCCGCCGCCGCCTCCTTTCTACCCCCTTCCTCCTCCCGAAAAAAAGAAAAAAGAAGGGAGGGCAGCAGGCTCAGACCACCACCACCCTCTCTCTCTCTCTCTCCCTCCTTCCTCAGCTTTCAGCTGAGGCCTCGCAGAGCCCCCTTGCCCCGTGCCCGTGAGGGAAAAGGCCGCCGCCGCCTCAGGCGGACTCCCTCTTCCTCCCTTCCTTCACCAGCGGCAAGCAGAGCGCCGCCTCCACCGCCGCTGCTGCTGCTGCCGCTCCCGGATGATCCAAGATGGCCGCCCGGCTTCCTCTGCTCCGACATGAACCGGAAGAGACCACCCCCCCTTCGCGGAGTCGAACCGCGGCTTGGGGTGGGTGCGGTGGGAGGGGAGGAAGGAAGGAAGGAAGAGTGCGCAGGCGCGGCCGCGCGCGCGCTCCGGCTTCCCCCCCCCCACCGCCCCGTTCCCCTTGTTGCTAAGGTGCTCTAGCAGGGGTGGGGGAGGAGCCAGTTGGGTCCCGCTTCTTTTCTTTTCCCTGATTATAATGCGCTCTGCGGGCGCTGTGAGGGAAACGGGTGTGAGAGTGAAATAAAATTAGCCTGTGCCTTCCCAGAGGCTAGCAACTAGGGACAGCCGTGGTTAGAGGCTGGTCACGTTCACCCATGTAGGACGCTACTAAATATTTATTTATTTATTTATTTATTTATTTAAAATATATGTTTGGCCCGCCTTTCTCCTTGGGGAAAAGGTCCCAAGGGAGCTTACAACATTGGAGCACAACATATAAAGTTGAAGACAATGAGTGTACTGTACATTAAAGACACAATTTAAAACTAAGAACAATGTGAAGAGGCACCTTAGGTTGTTAAAAAGGCAATATTAAAGCTATCTGGAAGTTGAGTCATGGCTACTGGACTTCTTTTTGAGAGATAGAAACGTTTCGCTTCTCATACAAACAGCAGCGAAACGTTTCTATCTCTTAAAAAGAAGTCCAGTTGCCATGACTCAACTTCCAGATAAACACCTGGATGACTGAGAATCTTCACAGAAATATTAAAGCTAGGAACAATAAGGAAACATACAAAAAATGCCACTCCTGATAGATGAAAAACGGAAAATAGGCAGTACTACAAATACAGTTGAAGCAGTAATGTACTGTATAACAATCCATCTAAAACTCACATAACAGGTAGCTAGTTTACTGGGGGAAGACCTGGGAAAACTCCAAGGGGAGAAATGCCCCTGCCTTTTATTAGAGCTTCCTTCCAATTTAAGTCTCTGCTGCCCATTTTTAAAACCAAGACAAGATGCTTTTTAAGTGTATTATTCCCAAGTGGTGGAAATATACCAAGCTAATTGCCTGCATACCCAGCTCAACAACATTTTGCTCATTTGGCCCAATGAGTCTTTACCCCCTAGCGCCTCTGTGAGAAAGGTACAGTACTCGAATATGACTGGTGGGTACATTAAAGAAGGGAAACACATAAACATCAGAAGCAAAATCAGGCATTGTGCCTAATGACTGGCTGGTAGTGAATGTAACACAAATCTTCAAAAAAGGATCCAGATGTGATTCAGGAAATTACCGACTGGTCAGTTTGACATGTCCCAGGTAAAGTGATGGAAACCATAGTAAAAGATAAAATTAAGAGACACATAGAAGAGAAGGCGTGGCTGAAGGAGAGCCAACATGCTTTTGCATGGGCAAATCATGCCTCACCAGTCTGTTGGAATTCTTTGAGAGTGTCAACAAGTATAAGGATAAGGGAGATCCAGTTGACATTGTTTATCTGGCCTTTCAGAAGGCTTTTGACAAGGTCCTGAACCAAAGGCTCTTGAATAAACTTGGCAGTCATGGAATCAAGGGACAGATCTTGTCCTGGATCAGCAACTGGCTAATGTACGGGAACAGAGGGTTTCACTAAATGGACACTTCTCCAAGTGGGGGGAGGTAAAGAGTGGGGTCCCCCAAGCTTCAGTACTGGGATCCCTGCTTTTCAATCTCTTCATAAATGATCTAGAAGTAGGAGTAAATAGCAAGGTAGCCAAATTTGCCACATTATACAGGGTAGTAAAACCTGAGAGAGATTGTGAGGAGCTCCAGAGGGATCTCTTGATACTGTGGGAGTGGGCAAACCAGTGGCAAATGAGCTTCAACATTAGCAAGTGCAGAGTGATGCACGTTGGGGCAAAATACCCCAATTACATTTATAAACTGATGGGGTCAGAACTCAAACAAATAAGAGAAAGTACTTTTTCACCCAGAGGATCACTGGTCTGTGGAACTGCCTGCCAGAAGAAGTGGTGACAGCTGTCAGCATTGACAGCTTTAACAAAGGATTAGACAAGTTCATGGAGAACAAGGGTATCCATGGCTATCATTATGGATGCCTAAGGACAACCTCCGGGTTGGAGAGATAGGCAGGATATCTCTCAATGCCATTTTCTGGGAATTGTAAGCAGGTGAAGAAATCTGCTTGGAAATACCCTGAAGCAAATGGTGAGCCGCTGTGTGAGAGAGAATGCTGGACTGGATGGCCTGTGGCCTGTTCCAGCAAGGCCGTTCTTATGTTCTTAAAAAGGCTATTAAAGGCAATATTACTCAGTAACTACTCACCATCAAGCCTACTTTTTCTGGAGATAAGCAGTAATAATTGGGAAAAATAGTAACAGGTAATGGTATAATCATATCTCCACTGTGTTAAAGGAACACCAGAAGGGGGAAGAGGAGATGTTTCTCTTATCTGGTCCTGAACAAATAGAATTAAACTTCGTGATAAATTCTAGTTCAGGGATTTGCACTGAAATCAGTTCAATAGCACAAGTTTTATGCTTTCAAAGTACAGTCAACCAATAATTCTGTGTGCTCTCCTTTGTTACTACGTTCAGCACCTTCTGATGTCAGAGTGCCTTTCACGTTAAAAGGTGGCTTGATTGGGTTTATTTATTTTTCAAAGACCAAAGTGTGCACAATGCAAATATGTGGGCGATTCTAGCATCTGAAGTGCCCTGTAAAGTGTCACATAAATTGGGCCTTAGAGAGTATGAATGTTCTTTCACTTCCCCTTTTCATGCGTGTCTCATGCAAGCATGACAACTTCAAGGCTGATTTATATGAGCATAGTGTGAATGTTCCCCCATGGTTTCAAACAGCTTTTTGGTGCTTTTAGAATGATGCTCAGAATTCTGTGTAGTTTGATAGATGAAGATGCTTGTCTAATGAGTACCAGTGTCCTTTTATGCTAGCTACTAAACATGTCTCCTACTGGTACTGGAGCTAAAAGAAGACATCCTGACTATTGACAGAGGTGAAATACAATGTCAGTTTGAAGGTCCCTTACAAAAACACAACATGGGGAGGGAGGCTCAATGCAATGATTTCGTGATTTAAAGTACTGTATTAGTACTGTTTCTCTTGGATACGTCTTCTCCCTCCCAACTCAGTTTGTAGCTTTACAAATGGAAGGTAAAACATAATAGTGTACACTTGTGATTCTCCAAGTTCCTTCAACTAATAAAAACTGACTGAACAAAAGATTATCCCTGAACAACCTACTTCAATCTAGGAGATGCGGGGAATATAAATAATGTTTTATTCCTCTTGTATATGTTCACGGTGTTGCACTAAAGGTATTAACCTTATATGTAGCAA
>JAHTLZ010001552.1:6336-16863 GCA_023846285.1 Phrynocephalus versicolor | reverse complement strand
ATAGATCTGAATTGGTCTGGGCCTCTCCAAACGAAACAAGGGCCCAGCAAGTGAGATTCAGCCCAACATATAATTAGTCATAGGAGCCAACTAATAGCTCCCATATGTGCAATGAAGGAGCAAGGGGAGGGGCCGGATCTGGGAACTTATCCATGGTGTGATCAAACCTTAAAGCTGGGACCTGATAATGAGCCCTTAAATTGTGATGAAGTGCAGTCTCCAATTTAATGTCTTAAAAATCAGGGACGGAAAGAATCCTGTGTAATACCTACCCCATTGTGGGCTTTCCCATTTATTAGAAAAATGGCCCTACTGAATTTATCATCAGGATTTTATTGGATCTGTGGAAGATAGACGAGGAAGCTGTTGCCCAGAAATTGGGTCAGTGCAGGCACCCTGGGAACCCCAGCCCCGGCTGGAATTTGGTTTCATGCTAAAGTACAACCACAAAAGACATGGAGGTGCACCTTTGGCTGGAGTATCAGAAGAAGAAGAGCTTATAATAAGGATATAGGGTGGGACCCAGATAACACCTATTTAACAGAGGGAGAGCGGTACTGGGCAATTACCTTTCCTAGAATTGGTGTAGCATAGAATGTAAAACAATTAACAAGGATTTTGTATGATTTAGAGGCTTTAGCTAATGCATCAACTATAGGATTCAGATCTATTCAAGTTGAAGTGAAATCTTTAGCAGGCATGCTAGTCCAATATAAAATTGCCCTCGATTATCTGCTTAGCAGTGAAGGTGGCCTGTGTTTTTGGCTAAATGAAAGTTGCTGACATTATGTCAATCAGAGTGGGGTAATAGAGACAGATAAGAACATAAGAAGAGCCATGCTGGATCAGGCCAAAGGCCCATCTAGTCCAGCTTCCTGTATCTCACAGTGGCCCCACCAGATGCATTTGGGAGCGCATGAGACTAGATCTCTGTCTCCTGATATCACTCCCCTGCATCTGGCCCTTGAAGTACCCCAGTTTTAAGCCTGGAGATGACACATCTCCATCATGGTTTGTAACCAGTGATGGACTTCTCCTGCAGGAATCTGTCTAATACCCTTTTGAAGCCATCCAGGCCAGATGCCATCACCACATCCTGTGGCAGGGAGTTCCACAGACTAACAACGCGCTGGGTGAAAAAATATTTTCTTTTTTCTGTTCTTACTTTCCCAGCCCTCAATTTGAGTGGATGTCCCCTAGTTCTGGTATTTTGGAGAGGGAGAAGAGTGTCCCTCGATCCACTTGATTCATGCCCTGCATTATTTTGTACGTCTCAATCATATCCCCCCTCAGGCACCTTTTTTCTAGACTAAAGAGCCCCAAATATTTTAGCTTTTCCTCATAAGGGAGGTGCCCCAGCCCAGAAATCATTTTAGTCACTCTCTTCTGCACCTTTTCCAGTTCCACTATGTCTTTCTTGAGATGCAGTGACCAGAATCGTACACAATACTCCAGGTGGGGCCTTACTCTTGTTTTGTATAATGGCATTATAATGTTGGCTGTTTTATTTTCAATCCCCTTTTTGATAATCCCTAGCATGGACTTGGCCTTCTTCACTGCTGCCACACATTGGGGAGACACCTTCATGGAGCTGTGCACCAACACACCAAGATCTCTTTCCTGATCCGTCATGGATAACTCAGATCCCATGAGTTGATAGATGAAGTTTGGATTGTTTGCCCCAATATGCATTACTTTACATTAGCCGCCCAGAGTTCCCTCCTGGGAAGATGGGCGGGATATAAGCTTAACAAACAAACAAATAAATATTTGTTGGTTTTTTAAAAAAAGTATTAAAATTAGCAGACAAACACACAAATACAGTAACAATATTGGTGCATCCCCCCCGGGAACCATCCAGTTCTTCCTTGAGTTCTTCCTTTACTACTCCAACTTCTATTGATTTGATATTCTTCTTAAAGTCCTCTTCTCCAAAACTGGCTTGAAATGTTCGTCGCTCTCCTCGCTTGGATGAGCTTGGGCCTGTCTCTCCTTTGGAGGCCTCCAGGGCAATTGCCCACTGCCGGCCCGCGTCCACTCCCTTCGATCCTTGCCCCTCCTGGTTAATAAAAGCAGCCGGAGGGACTATGCCGGAATGGGTGTCTGTCATCGCCACCGCCTCCTTCAGCAAGGTGGTTAACCCATTCTTTAAAAACCAGGCTTGGCATTGGACCAATTGGCAAACTACCGTCCGATTGCCAATGTCCCTTTTATGGGCAAGGTAATCGAGAGAGTGGCCGCGGTCCGGATTCAATCCTTTCTGGAGGAACACCAATGCCTTGACCCATGCCAGTCCGGGTTCAGGCCTGGATTTGTCAGCGGCCTTCGATACCGTCGACCATGGTATCCTGCTGGATCGGCTCTCCGAGGTGGGAATCGGAGGCACTGCTCGCAGTTGGCTCCGGTCCTTCCTGGAGGGCTGTCCCCAGTATGTGCAACATGGAAGAGAGTTGTCGGCCCCGTGGATACTCCCTTGTGGGGTACCGCAGGGCTCATCTCTCTCCCCCATGCTGTTCAACATCTACGTAAGGCCGCTGGCTGGGGTCATTAGGAGATTTGGAGTCTGCTGTCACCAGTATGCTGATGACACGCAGCTCTATCTCTCCTTTCCCACCTCTGCAGTGGAAGCTGTCCGGACTCTCGACCAGTGTCTGAACGCGGTCCTGACATGGACCAGGGCAAACAGGCTCAGGCTCAACCCTGAGAAGACTGAGGTGATGTTCTTCGGGAGTTCCCCATCTGGATATGGAGGCCCTCTCGCCAGCCTGGATGGGGTTTCCCTCCAGCTAGCAGATAGGGCTCGGAACCTGGGTGTGGTTCTAGACCCGGCGCTCGCCCTGGAAGCCCAGCTGGCTGCCGTGTCCAGATCTGCCTTTTACCACCTTCGTCAAATTGCCCAGATCCGCCCATATCTAGATGGCGACTCCCTGAGAACAGTGGTGCAAGCGCTGGTGATCTCATGGTTGGACTACTGCAACGCTTTCTTCATGGAGTTGCCCTTGACTCTCCTCCCGCACCTGCAGCGGGTACAAAATGTGGCAGCCAGACTGGTGGCATATCACCCCGGTTCTGGCTTGCCTGCACTGGTTGCCAGTTGCATCCCGGATCAGATTCAAGGTCCTGGTTTTAGTTTATAAAATCCTCCATGGCCTGGGCCCGGACTACCTGTCAGAGCGTATCGTCCAGCGATCAACTTCGGCCTGTCCAGTTCGCCAGTCGCGAGCGCACTCGCTCCAGGTCCCCACCCAAAGAGAGGCCCAAAAGTCCATCACTCGTAGCCGGGCCTTTTCGGTGGCTGCCCCTTATCACCCAACGTGCGCTCAGCAGAGACCCTGTTAACCTTCCGCCGAGCATTAAAAACCCTGCTCTTTAATGAGGCTTTTGGCGGCGTAACTTAACCTTTTTTTCCCCTCGCCATCTACACGCTCGCCAACTATTATTGCTGCTGAGCTGTGACTGCTAAGTCAAGTTGTCAAGATGCCATGATGTCTAAGATGTTTTAGAATGCTGTTTTATATTGCTGCTGTTGTCTATTACTGTCCTGTTCTAATTTGTTTGTTCTATATGGTATTGTATTGTTTCCTGACTTGTTCAGTTTTGTAAGCCACCCAGAGTTCCGTTTCGGAAGATGGGTGAGGTAAAAATAGAATAAATAAATAAACAAACAAACAAACAAACTGCCGCCCACTGGCCCCAACAAGCTTAGGGTGATGGTTAAAATTGAAAGTCCCCCTTGCACCATGGAGCTGGATAGTGGCTCCTCATTTTCTATATAATTTCTGCTAGAACTATGAGAGAGCTTTGCCCAGATGGGGGGGCCGCCCCTTTGCCAGGCCACAATCCAGTAGCGGGATTTTCAGAGGAAGGTTATTAAAATCAAGGGAATGGGCACCTTTAAGGTCCAGTATAAAGGGTTTGCCAAAAAGCTGGACCTGATAGTGGTGGAAGGCCCCTTTTCTAGCTTACTGGGGTCAGGCGTGGTTTGAAAATATCGGCTTCGGGTTTTACGGGCTAAATCAGGTTTCATCTTGAGCAGATTTTGAGACCATCTGCCAGGAATTTTCAGCAGAGTCAGGGCGTAAGGAGGGGGGGAAGAGAATGGAGCCAGACTTGATGACAACAGCTTGACTGTTGCAATAACAGTTCAGTAAGCACCATTTCAAAAGAGTATAAAACAGTGGGAGCCAGATGTCAAAAACAGGAGATAAAAATGTCAGGTGTTAAAGCAGACATAGTAATTCAGTTCAATGAGACCTCAGAGTGGAAGTGATGGTCAAGCTGTTCCACCACAGCAAGAAACAGTGGTGGAGCTGAGAGCCCATGAGGCTCTTGGTGAACCCCCCCTGCAACCTCAAGTCCGTCACCCCAAGTATGAATCTTAAAGGCCCCCAGTGAGATGTCGCACTCCGGGTGGCACCAGGCCGCGAGCGAGGCAGCAGGGAGCCAGTGAGCTCAAAGGTCCAGGGGGAGCCAGGTGGAAAATGTCGGTGGCTGGATCGCCACCCGGATCCCAAGGCACAGGGGCAACTAGGCATGCCCTGGAGGGGCAGGAAGGCACCGGCAGGTACCATTGTTGTTAAGCCCCCCCGAACACGGGGGGGGGAAGCACGCCAGCGACCGAACCGCTGCCTGAAGTTCAGGAGAAGACCACCTTGATGGGAGAGGCAGAAGGCGGCCAGAGAAGACCAAGCATGGGGTGGACTGCCTCTCTAGAGCAGTGGTGGCGAACCTTCGGCACTCCAAATGTTTTGAGCCACAGTCCTTTCTCATTGACAATACAGGCTTGGAATTCTGGGAGTGGTGGTCCATCTGGAGTGTCAACAGTTCACCACCACTTCCGTAGAGGAAGCCACAGGCTGAAGTCTACAAGGGCTGAGCTGGGCTGCTGAGGTCTCTCTTGGGCAGAGCTCCATGCAGGAATGGATGTGTGGATCTCACTGGTGGAAGCATTTCTCTTTAAACCAGTGGTTCTCAACCTGTGGGTCCCCAGATGTTCCTGGACTATAACTCCCAGAAGTCTCCATCACTGGCTGTGCTGGAAGGAATTTCTGGGAGTTGCAGTCCAGGAACATCTGGGGACCCACAGGTTGAGAACCACTGCCTTAAACCAAGACCCGAATTCTAAGCTTAGACTCTCAATGACAAAGGACTGTGGGGGAGTTGTGGTCCAAAACATCTGGAGGGCTGAGGTTTGGACATGCCTGCAATAAAGATTCCCTCAAGAGACAGAGAAGGGGGGAGGCAGGGAGGAAACCTCTCCTGCAGTTCATTCCAACCCCCTCCCCCAAAACACCTACCTATTTATTTCAAATATTGCTGTCCAGCTTTTCTCCTTAAAAGACATGGGGGGGGGTCTCAACTCTGCTTTGTGGTTGCTTTTCGGATGGGTCAAGAGAGGGAATTTGGGGAGGGGAGGCATCATGTCATTTTTGCTTTGCCATCAGATTTCATTACACCTGATCGGTTATATGGCTGTGAAGATTCTCAGTCATCCAGGTGAGTTTATCTGGAAGTTGAGTCATGGCTACTGGACTTCTTTTTTGAGAGATAAAAATGTTTCGCTGTTCATCCCAACAGCTTCATCAGTCTGAATACAGCTGGTGTGAGTCCTCTATCTTCTAGTCAGCTTTGATCTCTTGTCATGCTGGTCTGAATTAGGCTCATAAGATGAACAATGGCCTGAATAGGCTCGTTAGGGAGACAATAGTATCCATAGCCTTAAGGTGAACAATGACCTTCAAGTGTGAAAAGGGGAAGGCAAGGAGGTTGGGAGAAGGGGATGCCATGGGGGGGGGGCAGACCCGGTGGGGGCTGGAGCGGGAGGAGGAGGAAGTAAGGGGGAGGCAGGACCTTCCAGGGAACCCCTTTCCCAGCAACCCCCCCCTTGGGAGGTATGTGTGTTTGTTGGGAGGGATGTCGTCCCTGGGAGGGGTTGGCAAAGGGAAAAGCCCCCCCTCCCCAAAGCGGAGGCTCCAAATCCCTTTATGTGGGAAGCAGGGAGGAGGAGGAGGAGGAGATGGAGGAGGAAGGGGGGGCTGCAAAGAGCGGGTGAGAGGGGGGTTGGAAATGGGGTCTGTGGGGGAGATGGAGGGATGGGGGGGTCCTGCTGACCCAGACTGGGAAAGCCCTCCGGCTGCTGCCCTCCTGATCCCTCTTCCCCTGGGAGGTTCTGGGAGGCTCCTTGTCTCCAGATCCCCCCCCCTTCCCTAGGGAACAGGATTCCAGTAAAAGTCCCTAAAGCCACCTTTAAATCCCTTTCCTTTTGAGAGCATTTGAAGGACACCCTCGTTGAACTAGGTTTATGTACTTTCCCCCTGTTTTCTGCCCTCACTTTCGTTCTAGAGATCTGCTCTCTCTCCCATTTGAGGGATGAATGTTGGCCTTGGGTGTTACAGGGACTCTTTCTAGAGGATCTGCGCACATTCAAGCTATGGAGAAACACCTGTAAGGAATAGCTACCTTCTAAGTTCAGGTTGGTGCTCTCTGGGTAGCCACTTCCCTTTCCCCATTGGGAGTGTGGGTGGAAGGAGGGAAATTCTACAGATGATTTTTCTCCTGATTTTCCCTTCCAGCTTCCACTGCCCGTTGGTGACCCAATATCTCCCCCACAGAGGGTGGGGACTTCTTGATGGAAGCTAAACAATTCTGTGCCAGGACCAACGGCTGGAGATAGGGGTCCTCTCCAGGTAAGGATCCCCTTTTTCCTCCAGGGCACAGGCTGCGAAGGGGATTGGGAAGCCCCCTGGGCCTCTGTCGGGAGCACAAGGCTGCAGAGCCATGGCCAACAACATTCGTGTTGTTCTGCTATGTACTTTGTAGGACTTCAGATCCCACACAGATATTGAGCGTGTTTAAAAATAATTTTCTATACACAATGCAATAGTAATTCTTATTGCTTTTCTGTGATTCTTGGTTGTATCAACAGAAGCATAGTGTCAAGGGAACCGAGAAGAGACGAATATAGTTGGAAAGGTCTAATTTTAAAGAATTGAAGTCCATAATATATTTAGGTAAGTAAGTACAGTATATCAAGATAATAATTTGGAAACTATGAAGGGTATATAATCATAGAATCATAGAGTTGGAAGAGACCTCAAGGGCCATCTAGTCCAACCCCCTGCCAAGCAGGAACCCCTTCACAATATTTCCGACAGATGGCCATCCAGCCTCTGCTTAAAAACCTTCAAAGAAGGAGACTCCACCACCCTCCACCACCCTCCGTGGCAGCATAGTCCACTGCCAAACAGCTCTGTCAGACCAGATCGCCTCTTGTTGCCTCCTCTACCTTCTGGACCATGAAATTGTCTGCAAGGGCAGTAAGGAATATGTTGGACCTTGAATTCTTAGCTGAATTGGACTGCCAGCATATATCAGGATAGTTAAAATCTCCCATCAGTACTGCATTTTTCCCTTTTGACAGTATGGCCATCTGCCCACAGAAGGCATCATCCCACTCCTCAGGCTGGCTTGGGGGTCTATAATATACCCCCACAGTGACATCCCTCCCAGTTTTCTCACCCCTGATTTTCACCCAAATTCTCTCAACCTGTTTCCCCTTATCTCGCCTCATGGCACAGTGGTTAAATGCCTGTACTGCAGGTAAAGCTGTGCTCATGACCTGGGGTTCAATTCCAGGTAGCAGTCTCAAGGTTCACTCAGCCTTCCATCCTTCCGAGGTCGGTAAAATGAGTATGTGTAGCCTGCACTCTGTAATTAAAATTGTAAACTGCCCAGAGACTACTTGTAGTAGTATGGGGCGGTATATAAGCAGAACACTTTGCTTTGCTTTGCTTTGTATTTGTTCAGCAGTATAAATGTCCTTAATATACAAAGCTACACTGCCTCCTTTCTTACTAGGCCTCCTCCTATGAAACGTCCATCCGTCCTTCTGTTCCTTCTCTGCTTTTCTCCCTGGAAGTCCGTCTGCTGGTCGTTGTCATCTTTCCTCCTCCATCATCCTTCCTTCCATCCTGGGCCTGATTCTCCCCCCTCCCAATAATTCTGGCTCTGGACTCCTTTTCCTCCCCGTCCCCTTTTTCCTGGTCCTCCTCCTCCTCCTTCACTGAACTCTTTCCATTGAGTCTCCTCTCTTCTCTCTCTCTCTGTCGTTGCCTCCCTCCCTGAATAAAACTAAAAAATTGGGGATGCGGCTTCCCTCCCCTCCTCCCTCCCTTTGCCCACGAGGCTCCCCCCCCCAGGTTGATCCTTCCAAGGGGGAAGAGATAGAGGGGGGCATCCCCCTAAAAGAGGGAGGGAGGGAGGAAAGAAGGACCCCCCCAAAAAAAACAGGCTGGGCAGGGGATCTCTCTCTCTCCCCCCCCCCCCCCGCATCTCTGGTGGGTGGGGAGGAGGATCCTGACGGCCTTCGCCCCCCTCCCCGCCCCCCACCAGACACCCCCCCTCTCTCTCCCACCCCCCATCTATCTGGGTCCAGAGGAGGAGGAGGAGGAAGAGAGAAGACGGGGAGGGCTATGGAAACACCACCCCCACCCCAGAAACACACACACACCGCAGCCCCCCCCGTTCCCCCCTCCCAAGAGGAGGAGGAGGAGGAGGAGGATGAAGAAGAAGAAGGCCAAAGGAAACCGCAGCCCCCCCCCCATCATCCCCTGGGGGCGCTTTGATTTGGGGGGGGGGGGGGGGGGGGGGGGGGGGAGAGAGAGAGAGAGAGACCGAAAGCAGCCCCTCCGGGTCAGGAAGGGGGAGGGGGACGCTCTAGGAAGGGTGACACCGCCTCTTTTATCCCCATCTGGGCACGCCCCTCCCCCTCCCTCCTTCCCCCTCCCCCCTCGCCCGCCTTCCCAGGCAGGAGGACGCTCTAGGCCGGTTAGGGTTAGGATTCGCTGTCTTTCCTCCTCGCCCCCCCACCTGCGCCCGTCCTTCATGGCGTCTCCCCTTCTCATCCGTCCATCTATTGATTCCTTCCTTCTTATCTATCTATCTATCTATCTATCTATCTATCTATCTATCTATCTATCTAATCTCTTCCTTCCATAGAATCAGAGAGAGACGGAAGAGAGACTCTCGCCCTGATGGAAGTTCCTCCATCTAATGTTGAATCCAGGCTAATCCCAGACTTTTCCTTCTTTCAGAATAACTTAGCCAAAAACTTCTGAGACAAGCAGAGATCCAAATCACCATTCATTTATTCAGCTGGATAAAGGAAAGAGGGGGGTCGACCTTTCCCCCTGAAGCCAAAGGAAAAACATCGCCCCTAGCAGAGGCAGGGAACACATTTACAAGTACAGAAAAGCATGAGATGTCCCTCCCCAATCAACAGCATTTCCTAAAGCAGGCTGTAACTCTTTGTTAGAAACATGACCTAAATAAACCATTCATGCCCAGCCTCCATTGATATCCTTGAACATGTAACACAGGCTGTTCTTTCTCTCTTGCCAAGGCACAGGCATTCCAGTTTTTATTCATTCCTGGCCTCAACATACTGTAGTTTGAAACCATTGCCCCAAGTCCTAGTCTCTGAAGCCATGGAAAACAAACCTGTTCCCTCTTCAATATGACATCCTTTCAAATATTTAAACATAGCTATCATATCCCCCCTCAGCCTTCTTTTAGAGAGGCTAAACATTCCCAGTTCCCTAAGCCGTTCCTCATAAGACATTTCCTCCAGACCCTCGACCATCCTGGTCGCCCTCCTCTGGACCCATTTGAAGTTTTCAATATCCTTTTCAAACTGAGGCGCACACAACTGGACACAGGACTCCAGGTGGGGTCTGACCAGAGCAGAACAGAGTGGGACTATCACTTCCCTTGATCTAGGCCAGGGGTCCTGGCCAGCTCAGCTAGTGATGAAGACTTCTGGGAGATGCAGTCCAGGAACATTAATACACATTAAATAACTGTATTACTGGAGAATTCTGCCCCTGCATTGCCTTTTCCATATTACACCTTCAGCATCTGCCTCTGACTTTCCATGGCTGAGTGGGGATTCAAGCTCTGCTCTCATGAGTCTTAGTCCATCAATCTCCACTATACCACAGTGGGGGAATCATAGAATCATAGAATTATAGAGTTGGAAGAGACCTCATGGGCCATCGAGTCCAACCCCCTGCCAAGCAGGAACCCCTTCACAATATTTCCGACAGATGGCCATCCAGCCTCTGCTTAAAGACCGTCAAAGAAGGAGACTCTACCACCCTCCGTGGCAGCATATTCCACTGCCGAATAGCTCTAACTGTCATGAAGTTCTTCCGAATCCCTCGTGGTTTGAATAGTCTTTTTTTTTACTGAGTTTTAAGTACTGCCAGTAATAAATAAATAAATGAATGAATGAAAAATAATAAGACATCTTCTTTTAGTTGGTTGCTCTCTCCATGACCTCTGAGCGGCCTTGTCTCTCTTCACTGGGACAAAAGTGGAGTCCAAACTGAAGAAATAACTAATCTCTCTTGCTATCGTTTGCTCCTTTTCTGGTCACGCATTCTCTTTTCTCACCTATGGCTGGTGCCGCAAAGCCTTAAACCAGAGGTTCCCAAAGTGGTCTTATATGGACCCCTACCTCTCAATCAT
>JAHTLZ010001551.1:0-15593 GCA_023846285.1 Phrynocephalus versicolor | reverse complement strand
ACACACACACACACACACACACACACACACACACACACACACACACACACACACACACACACACACACACACACACACACACACACAAACACACACACGAGAGAGAGAGAGAGAGAGAGATGGGTACCACTCTACTGATATTGTGGAAATAAGGACATCAAGAGAAAGGCAACATAGGTGAAGGCAGGCCAAAGAGTAGGTCACAGTGGCTCCAAATTAAAAACCAAATTGTTAGATATGAGGACACCTCTCCAAAAGGTCCCCCATATATGTTCAAAGGTTTCTTAAGCATCTCTTTATGAAAAAAAAACCCTATTCATGTAGGATTTGGTGGGTAGAGGGCACAGTGATATGTGCACAAGCTCCTGCCCCTAGAATCCTGCTCTGGTTGGAAGTCCCTCACGTGTTTGTATGGAGTCTGTCAATGCATTCAACAGAGTACAGTACAACCCCTGCACCTGCTGATTCACAAACCACAGTTAAATGTTCCTAGATCTTTTGGTCTGATACAAATTTTCTTCCTCAGATAAGCTATCACAAGAAAAGGATTTGGAAACTGGGACATAGGTTTTAAGTCTGCATTCTACCCTCTGGGCATGGCAACATTAGTTTACCCAAGAGGTCACGAAGAGTCGGTCACGACTATAACGACACAACACACACACACGTTTCTCCATTATACTGTACATGTTGCACCTAGTCATAGTTTTGCTTCAACAGTGCATTCAAGCCAAAAGAGCCATTCAAAATATTTTAGCACAGAGGAACTCACATGCAAGCTGTCCTTGCTTCTGCCTCCTTACAGCCTTCTGGGATTTCCCTTTACAGGGTGTCACTTTGTGAATGGTCCCCAAGGAAAAAGATGAATGTGCTACTGCCATAAGTACAATATGAAAGAAATACAGATAGAATTAGGCTTGTATATATGGAACCTTATAAGGTGGAAAGTCGGAAAGAGGATTTTTTCCTGAGAATGGATCTTGGAGGGAGGAGGACTAAGAGATAATAAAAAGTGACAGTTGGCGGATAGGGGGGAGGTGAGGTCAGGGGCTTCCTATCTTTACTTCCTTCCATGAGATCCTTCCCAGGGAGCTCTTCTTGGCCATCATGGGGCAAAAATGGAGGGAGCTGCTCTGTTGGAGCAGGAGCGCACAAGGTGCTACCAGGGAAGCCTCTGCTGATGGGAGGACACACAGCTTTCTCCTTCTGCTCCACTTCCACACCCCCCCCCCCAGATTGCTGTGCACCCCAGGACAAATGCCCTCTTCCGCCCCTCACTAGTTACACCAGTGGTGAGTAGCAAAATGTTTCAATCCCACAACAAAAGAAGTCCAGTTGCCATGACTCAACTCCCAGATATCCTCACCTGGATAACTGAGAATCTCCACAGACATTCAGCAGAGTATGCTGGTAGCACCATCAGACATTTTGCCTTAGGGGTCCAAATCTCTTAAGCTCAGTAAGCTCATTCATCTCAATGCAATTGTAGGCTGTTTGATTAAGACCTTGTTACTAAACACATCTGAAATACTTCCACGTGGGGAGCAGATATGAGGGTAGGGCTTATGTACATCCCCACAACCTCACTGAGCCTTACATGGCTTAATGCCTGAATAGAACCAATATAAATTAGTTCACTGTCTGTACTGATTCGTTTTACATTAAGTCCCACTCCTTTCCTAAGGATTGTGCACAGGAGTGCAACCCAGGAGGAAATAAGCATAGCAAGCTACAAAATGAATTTACTAAAGCAACAACAATATTCATTGACCTCACCTCCATTAGATACCTCCATTGCTTAGCGTTTACCGCTGTGCAATGTTTCAGGGCTATTGGCTATCTCCTGCAGGTTTTGAAGATAACACAGTTGTTCATGGATAGCCATCTAATCAGAATTTCACATATAATGCATGACACACAAATTATAATGCTCATTGCTCACTCTTTAATTTCCAGCATTGTTCATGTTCTTCTGCACACATAAAAGAAATCAGGAAGCTTCAGTCAAGCTACAAATCATGCTGTGAAGAAGAAAATATTTTAATAAACAAAAACAGTAACACTTTCATCCTATGCATATCTGGAGACAAGTGTTTTCTATGCATGAATGCAGTGTATGGGCTGCAAAGAACTGGACACGGCACCTCCTTTTCTTTTCTCAGTCATGAATTGTAATTAGGAAAGTAGAGAATATTTTCAAATGATTTTGAAGCATAATTTTATTCAGAAAAATACAAATAGAGTGATGCTTTAGTATTCTCTATTATTGTGACAAGCTGTTGATTTGTGAAGTTTGCTCAACTCATTGGAATATGCATATTACTTTGCTGAAGCAGATCTTCTTCCATCATCATCTTCCAGTTACAGTGACTACATTTTGAATTTCTCCAACTACATCAGCACATACATTAAAGATTAACATAGGAAATGCTACAAGTTTGAAGCAGTCAGATACACATTATTTTCCATTGATTAGATGATATCCAGGTTAAAACAAATCAGCCCAGAGTAGAGTATTTCTTTCTTCATCTGTACTCCCCCACTTCCTCCAGATTCTTCTAGTTGTTCAGCTCTCTCTCTCTCTCTCTCTCTCTCTCTCTCTCTCTTTTTCTCTCTGTGTGCAAAAAAATGCATCAGCATTGGTTCAGGCAATTCCTTGAGCCAATGAGGAGAGGTATCTAGCCAGATCAGTAGGGAAGCTACTGCCATTTGATCTCTCCCACCCCCCAAACCTGGTGCCTGGGGCTGTTTGTTTTCCTCTTTCCTCCTGGCTCAATTTCTTTTTCATCATTATCCAGCTTAGAGCTGCTGGAGCATTTTGTGGCCAAAGTGGTCATCAATGCCTGCCAGGGCTTGACCTCCTGGTGCCAAGTCAGCTCATACGTAATACAAAAAATGAGCTTCAGCTCTTCCACTGCTGAGCCCCAGGTTTCTTCCTCTTCTGCCAACACTTTCCTGGGTGTTGTGGGCTCCATAGACTCAAAACTGTCTTCTGCACCCTTCTTTAGTTCTGCTGCTATGTCCTCCTCTCATCCCAGCAGGTGCTTCTCATCCCCTAGTTTCCCGGAGACACCAGAACTTTCCTCTTCTCAGACTTCCCAAGTGCCCAGAGCAGCAGAGTGTAGGTGGGGTGAGTGAAGATGGCCTGCCCTGGGTGCTGGAAGTGGCCCATTCACAAAGTGTCACCAAAAATTTCTGTCTGGGTCACATCTCCTTAGCCTCTATCAGTGATGGTGAACCTTCAGCACGCCAGATGTTTTGGGCCACAACTCCCACAGTCTTTTGTCATTAGCAGTACAGCAGTTGTGTCCAAACTTTGGCCCTCAACGTGTTTTGGACCACAACTCCCACAGTCCTTTGTCACTGGCAATCTAAGCTTAGAATTCTGGGAGTTGTGTTCCAAAACATCTGGAGTGCCAAAGGTTCGCCAACCACTTACCTAAATTTTCAACTGTAACAGTGATAATAGCAGTGTGGAGATGAGAGAGAGAGAGAGAGAGAGAGAGAGAGAGAGAGAGAGAGAGAGAGGTTGAACTTGTTCCCAGGTCTTGACTGATAGCATTTGCCTTGTTACTCAAACCAACCACAGAAGCCTTCAAAAAAGTGATGCTCTTAGAAGAAATATGCAATCAAGACCTGGCTGTCCATCTACTTTGATCCACACACCACTCTCAGACACTTCATAAGGGAGTTGCTCAATATGAAGGTGCTTGTTGCGTCCACGACACTCTTGATTGAATATATGTGCTCAGAAGAGGCTTTTCCATACTGCTAATCATGTTTTTAAAAGTTAATTTCCAAATGTGCATATGGAGCAGGCCACCTTCAGACCCTTGCAGCCTGGCTCTTGTATAAGGAAAGCTACGTATATCTGAATAGAAGGAAAGACTCCATGCAGGAAATATCTCTGCAGTATTTTCCCGTTTTTTGATCCCACGAAGAGCCCTGACAAATTAGAGATAGCTGTGCTCTTCAGACTTAATACTCTACACACAAGAGCTAAATCAATTTGGTGAATTGTGTGATATATGTGTAATATTCATATTACTGGTATTCAAGCGTCTTGTGGTGGTGTTTTTTTATTTAAACTTTTGAAATGCTTTAAATGAATCTTAATTGAGCTACTGTTATTATGCATTCTAATAGTAATGGTGGCTTATAGTACTTATTTTTTGTTGCACATCATTTTAAGAATAATGCATTGTGGAAATAACCCATATTGGCTATGACTAATTGATTGTGATAACTTCTCACTCTTTTGAGTTCCCTCCAGCATTTTGATGCCATAGTATTATCATATCTGAGAGCAGTGTTGATGAACCTATGGCACATCCCCTTTCTCTGGACACCCAACATCACCCCATCACTGCCACCTGCATTCAGGTTAAATTGTTGTATTGGCGGTTTGCGAAAAATTAGTGGGTTTTGAAGCACAGTTTCAGCACTTGTTCTCTAAATGGCTCGCCATCATCGTCCTAGAGACAATCACACTGAGGTCAATGCATACTGCCTTCCTTCTGTATCGGAAAGCTGGTGTGGAAATCAACAATCCCTTTGACACTGTTTTATGCATCCCTGAGATCATTAAAATATCCATTTCATTTCACAAAACATAAAGACTGTGAAGTTGCAAATATTTTGCCAGACCGGAATAGGACTAGATTCTATAGCAAAAGAGGTCAGAGGAATGTGAAAAGAGAGAGATGACACCAGAAGGGGTCAGAAGAGCCCCTACTGGTTCCAGAAAGGAAACTGTAGGTCAAGAGTGGTGACCAGCTGCAATTCAGTACATGATGGTCACAGCTTGGCAGAACCAGCAGAATAAGAGCCCAGTGGGCTCTAGAGTTTACCAGCTTTTCAGAACACAGTGTTGTTTACCTAGTTGAATGTGGTTTTACTATTTAAATCCATGAAAGAGCTTGGGTGACAAATTGAGGTCTATGAAAACTGATTTCTACTAGCTAAATTTCTCTGACCTTTCAATGAACTTTGGAAACTTGCAAGCCTGAAAGTGCAATTAGGGCTGCTTCTCATTGGCCTATCCTTTTACCTTACAGAAGGATGTGCCCATGTGGCACCACCCAGAAAAAAAAAGCCACATCTTTATAGGGACATGAACCAATTAAAATCTAGTAGTGGTGATTTAATAGTCAAGAAACATGGAAATGTGTAAATTATCCAAGTGATAGTGGTGGTGGTGGGAAAGATCAAACACAAAACCTGAGCACATTGTTTTGCTTAAATCACAGCTCTCTCGACCCTTTATTCAATTGATCAAGCCGGGAAGTAGAGGGTGATTCAATTGACTGTTTATTATTCTCTCTGCAAAGTGTTCCCTTATTTGCAGTCAGGAGACCTGCACTTTAGTTAATTAGCAGGACAAAGGATAAAAAACAAGAGCTGTTCTGTATTTAACTTTTTTCCTCCTTCAGAGTTTATTTTATAAGAATTCCCATGACCTTAAAGGAATGCAGTTTGAACAACACTGCATAACTGAGTCATTTGTAATTTCTAAAATGTTAATTAAGGGAAGGCTGATCTTAATAAAAATTGAGGCATAACAATTGACTCACACATTATTCATAGATCCTGGATGCCCATGGGGGTCCAACATTCTCCTAAAAGGAAATATGGATGGAGAACTAAATATAACCCCCAACATTTTTGACAGGTTTCTCCCCACCCCAGCCCCATGGTGACTATCAAATGCTGACATTGTCACTTCATGTCTTTTGGAGTGGGCATAATGAGAAGATGAATCACAAACATCTGTACTATTCCCCCAAGAAGAAGTGTTTTGTGTTTGTCCCTCGTTGGGATTGGGCATCTGGAGCTCTGACATTGCTATGTCATTCCATTTTCTTTCCTTTTCCTACCCACACAGCACAGATTTTTCTGTCCATAGATGTGAATTCCATAGATCCACCAACTTTCAGGAAGATTCTCTCTGTTTTTTAGGGAGTGCTGATCAAAAGCGAAGCCAAAAGTCCCTCATTTATGCATGGAATGTCATGACAAACACCTAGATTTCCATGGCCAGGGTCTAATGACGCAGCATGAAGCTTGTGGGATACATTTGCTAGGGATGGAAGAAGCTTGACCTAATATTCTGGGCAAGAGTAAGTTCCACAACAATAGAAGTATAAAAAGTATTTTACATCCTTTACAGTTTAGGAGGCAGTAATGTTTACTTGGAGGGATTTAATGTTTTGCCCAGCTAAGAGCTGCCTATATTAAATTCTTTGAAAACCTAGTTCTAAGGTACATTTTGGGAGGGAAAGATAGACCTTAGTTTTTGAAGCAGCCATGTTCTGACAGATTTTTTTTTACCACACAGACACCCACCCTTGCTTTGATTGAGAGAGTGGTGGTGGTGGGGGGACCCAAAGGCAAAAATTCATCACATGTAACTGTATTGCCTTTGAGGTGCAATTTTGCGGCAAGAAAGTCCTCTTTTGGAAATGTCAGATGTGGCAGACTGATATTTGAGTAGATAGTCTTTCATATGCACTGGACCCAAGCCATGCAATTTAACATGGTGTTTAAAATGAAATAAAATGTATTTTTATATTAATGAAGTTCCATGCTAACTACCTTCTTAATATAATAAGTATAAGAAAATTAAGGTGTCCTTAAAACAAGATACCACTGTTGCTACCTACTTTTTCCATCTAGAAATAGATGCAATATCAAATGTAATGTGATTTTGCAACTTGACTGTTAGGCCAGAACCAAAGAGACCAAATTAGTATCTACTTCTGCATTAAGAAAGTTTACAGTAGGACCCTGTTATCCACAGGGGATTCGTTCCAGGTTTTCCTGTGGATAATGAAGACTGTGGATAAGAGGGAATGCCAACCCACCCCAAACTGCTTTTTGTGACAGTAATTTGCTTTACGGCTAGTGTTTTTGACAGTACCTTGTTTACAGCTGCTGTTTGTGATAGTAGCTTGCTTAGTGGCTGCTGGATTATTTATTTATTTATTTTCCTCTGCCAACTGTGGATAACTGAATCAGTGGTTAATGAATCAGTGGATACAGGGTTCCTACTGTACAATTTGATTTTGGACTGGTCACTATCCCAGAACATCATTAGTTTTTCTTTAAGCCATTTGGAGGGAATACGGGATATAAATTGATTTTTTTTAAAAAAAAAATGCCAGTATCAACTAAAAAAAAAAGACTTTGATTAAATTTGTTTCCATTTTTATAAATCTATTGGTGAAATCAAGAATGTGGCTAGAATTGAAATATACTTATCTCTAATATGCTACTAATAATTACAAAATAATAGTCCATTACAAACTGATGTTCCTGTCTGTAACGAATAGCATAAATTAAATTTAATGAATTGTATTATAGCTCCTAACTTACAGCCTCAAAGGAAATGCAATTATTTAGATTTTCCATATTAGATATTATAACAAATGATAAAGAAGAAATGACTAAGCTTTATCCTTCGTTAATTTTATGTTACTGATTAGGCAGGGCCATATGTTCTTCAAGTGCTCTGGTTCTACAAATTCAGACTAGTTCCACACAAATTAATCTAAATTCTACAGACAAGTTGCAATTCATATTGTGCTTACATCAGGAAACACTAGTGTTAGGTTTAAGTTTGTTTGTAGCATTGCTGTTGGTTTTAAAGTGAATGCAGTGATTCTGAAAGAGCTAGCTATGCTAGTCTGTTTAAGCATTAAAGATAACAACAAATGAATTGTAGCACCATAAAACTAACAGATTTATTTCAAATGGAAGACTAGGCTATAGGTGATACCTTCATAGGCCACGTGGTCACGTAGGAACTGATGTATAGTGCCTCTAATGGGGTTTTCCAGGTGAGAAAGAGATGTAATGAGTGGTTTTCCTACCTTCCCAACAATGTCTAAGTGGGGATTTGATCCCTGTCTTCTGGACTGATTTAGCCCATTACTCCACTACAAGACACAGGGAACCCTCCTATCACTTAATATTTCAGTTCAAGTGAACTTGTGAGGGACAATAGCTCAGAGCTCATCCTTTGCATGTAGAAGCTCCAGTTCTTGCTATACAGTGAATACAGTAATCCCCCACCTATTGCAGGGATTAGGGATCTGACCTGACCCACAATAATTGAAAATCCATGATATGCAGATGCAGGGTCGGGTCGGGACTGGGGGGAACTACCTGGGGCCTCTTGTACTTACCCCAGGCCTGGTGCTGCCCCGAAAGGGCCGCTGATGGCCTTCCCAGGCCCATTGGAGGCCCCAAAAGTGCTTCTCGGCAAACCAGAAATGACCACAGATTACTAGAAAGCACTTTTGGGGGCTCCGAGGGCCTTTCTAGGCATGTCAGAGGCCTCAGAAATGCTTTTCAGTGAACTGGAAGTGGCCGGATAGTGGACGGGTAAAAAATGAATTTAACACTGTTGACAAATTGTGCAGCATTGAAGACAAAATCAGCCGTATGCTAAGCATACTACCTGTGTTTTGACCATTTTTATTTTATGTTATTGAAAAGTCATTGTCAACAATAAGCAAAAGAGGACAGGGGTTGTAAATAAATAAATAGATAAATGGAAGAGGAAAGTCTGAGTGAAACTCCCACAGAAGGTCAAAGAGGTTTTGAGCTCTCTTTAATTAGGAGTAGAAACTTGTTACCCAAGCAAGTACGTATTTCCTGACTTTGATTATTCAGTAGGTGTTTCTGCAAGTCTTTAGGTCCCACAACCTCCCATGTTTAACTGAGCTTGAGAAAGACATTAAAAGGCAAAATTGTTTAGGAGTCTCTTTCAAATGAAATTCATGAGCAGCCAGAAAGGTTTTGGACTCTCATGGTGACTTATGTAGTAGACTGCTAGGAGTATACATCTTCTCTCATTTGCTCTCGCAGGTGAGGATGAAAATAATTAACATTTTCTCCTTTTTGGCTGAATTTGCAATAGTTCTTGTGCATCTATCACTTTTGGCACATTTTTTGCTAACAAATTCATTGAAGTGGTTCGCCACCCAGCCACCCAAAGCCAGGTTTTTGTTAACATTGCTGACGAAAAGTGGCCTCTTCACTGTTCTGCAGGGTTTGAATATTATTATTTTTTAAATTGAGGTGCCTCATTTTTTTTCATCGAGGATTAAAACATCTGCAAGTAGATGTCACGTTATTAATAAAAATAAGTGGAAGAGAATACAGGACCATTGTTCATCTTGGTATGCCAACAATTAAATGAAAAATTAAATGTAATTAAACAATGAAAATTAAATGTAATCCTAAAGCATCTTGTGGACAAGACAGGTTTCCCCCCAGTCCTACTGAGTTTAATTTGAAACATTTTGACAAAATGAACATTACTTGTTATCATTATTCATCACTGAAACTCCAGCTCCCAATGAGATAGGGGAGAAATTGTAAGACATTATCATTAACACTAGTACTATGTACACTACAAATCTTAATTGTCCATCCAGAAAAAATATTGAGACTATCACTGCATGTATTTGGACAATAAGATGGGAAGGACCAATTAAGTCTTACTTTTAGAAGCTCTTCTGTATAGTTCTAAACCTGGCTGTCATTGCTCATGCAAATTCTCCACTGACTGAAGTCATGGAACATCTGTTGTGAATGGGAATTCAGAAAACAAATATGCACAAGTACTGACTATGAAAGAAAGTAGGAAGTCTAAAAGACATGTACAAGGATGCCCCCCACATCCATACTAAATCCTTTTCCTCTGCCATGCATTTCTGAGAATTCCACACGCAAGCAAGTTGCATGACATTTATGGATTTATTTCCATGAGCAGCGTGACATAAATTTGCAGGGCTGATTTACACTGGTTTCACTATCCTTTTAAGAATGCATTTCTTTATTACATTTCTATATCAGACAACAGCAAAAAGTCTTTGTGCAGTTCATTAAATGAAGCTAAAATGTATGCAGCATGAAAACATAATAAATTATAAAAGTAATAAAGGTGTAAACAAATTAACTCAGTTTGATCTTCATTGAATTAATTTTGTATGACAATATTTCATTGTCATATTTACACTGGCAGGGAAGACAGGATTTCCACACTGAACCTAGTACTGTAGATGGAAGACAACATCATTAATCTACATTCTCCTAGAGAAAAAATAAATACATGTTTAATTATAAGAGATGAAAGAATTTTATTCTGTCACAGTACTCAGTTGCCTTTTACATTTATTTCCCCTATTTATGGGAAGATAGATGGTGTGGAGGGTTCACCAAATTTATTTAGGAGGGGAGGAAGAAGTGTCCAGAGATATCTGAAAGATGGAGAAATCTTAGAAATAGATCTGCAAGTGCTGTGAATAATTATGCTACTCTTTCTAGGATATAAAGCAAAATAAAATGTTTATTTATTTATTGCACCAGTCAAAGACCATGACAAGATAAAACAGTAAAAATCACACTGATTGATATAAAAACAGTAACAACTAGAGATGGGCACAAATTGGAAAAAATATGTTTCAGTTTTTCATTTTTCGTTGTAGGTCCATTTCAGTTCATTTTCATTTTTTGTGAAGTTTTTGAAAAAAAAATGTTTCGTTATTTCATTTTTTGTTTTTTGTTTTTACCCACTTTTTGTGTGACTTAAAGCATTTCCGCTTGCAGTCGTCCCCCAATGCCACAGACCAGAAGGAAAACATTAAAAAAAATGATGCTGGCAGAGACACAGTATAGACTAGGTATGGAGGGAGGCTGCAAAGGCAGCAGCGGGTGTTGCCCAGGGTGTAAGGCAGCCGCAGAGTGACTGCACTGCGGGGCAGGGGAGGGTACTCACAGAGAGGTACGCACACATACAGGGAGGCTGCAAGAAAAATCTTTCTCTCCCCTAAGAGCCAGGTTGCAGCCAGCAAAAACACAGAGACACACACCTGCCTGGCTGGCCTAAAGTAACGAGTTGCAGAGACAGCAATTCCACCCTAACTCCCACTGCAGACTGCAAGGAGGACGGGGGGCTGCCAAAGCTTTTTATGCCCTCTGTGGCTGCCACACCTACCCAGTCTGCAACCTGGGCATGCTAGTGTTTGAAATTGCCCAAGAATTTACATGATCCCATTACATGGCTTGCATCAATTTTGTGGCTGGAATCCATTTTGTGTTATCCTTAAAGGGAAAAGAAATATACACCGCAATGGAAGAAAGACAAAATAAATGTTTTAGGGACCGCAACCCCCTGGTAGGTAATAATTTCAAATAATTATCACAGCATTTTTATGGATGTCCAGGGCGTTTTAATACCCAAGAAATCAATATTAGGCAACTGGGAGCGATTTTGGGTTGATGTACCCTAACTCCCCTTAAAGGAAAAAAATACAGCGATCTGAGAAAAGATATAAATGCACGTTTTAAGGACACCAACCCCCCGGTAGGTATTATCAGGCAGAATAAATAATTATTGCTGGGTTTTTACGGATATTCAGGACATTTTTTAACATTTAATACAGCTCATTTCATTGTGTCGCCATTAACGAAAACAAAATGTAACAAACCTAATTTTTGTGGTTCTGTTCTGTTTGTTCCAATTCCATCACAATTTTTGTTAAATGTTTTGTTACATAACGAAATGAATAACAAATAACGGAATAATTTTTTTTTTGTTTCATGCCCATCTCTAGTAACAACAGGTAAAATTAGGGCAGGAGACATGAATATACATGTTAGATACTTTTAAGTCAGTACCTTAGATACCTAGTAAAATACTTTATGTATGAGATGAGGTGGCATTTGTCTGTGAATGTATTAAGATATACTAAAACTAGGAAATTTATCAAATTGCATTCATTCTGTTATTGTTAGAGCTTGGTGCTGCTTTTAATCCAGAATCCTTAAATTTCTTCCTGCATCTAACCGCTTTTATCATGAACAGCAGCATTTTGGATCATGTGTTGGTTTGTCTCTTGAAGCAGTTTGTCCTTCATATCCCAGAGCTTCTGTCACTTTAGCAAGGGATCTAGGTAACATTCTCTGATGCCATCATATCATTGACAATCGAGAATATAATGAGCTCAGTCTTCCAAAGCTGGTGCCCTCCATATATACCATCTCACTTGAATTAGTATATCGTGAAATCTCTCTAATTGCATCATTGATTCCATTTGTTTGAAATGCATCCTGGTTAAGGGCTTTCTGAAGTTCAGTTTTCATAGGCTATGACATATATTCTATGAATTGATGCAATTGTTTTGTAGCTGTTAGCTAATGGAAATTTTTCAGATTTTCTGATGACAGTTATGAACACCAACATCTAGCATTCTTTGCTTAATATATTCATGTCAGATGTATCAGAACATCTTGCCAAAGCAGGAAACCATGCTCCTAGAATGAATTCCCACCCAGTCCCACTGTTATTGTATGCAGATGACACTGTACTCTTGTCCATTTCTAGGGTAGGACTTAAACACCTCTTGGCGGCCTTTTTGGAATATTGCACACTTAACAAGCTCACCATCAATACTGAAAAATCTAAAGTATTAATCTTTTCCAAAAGTTGGACAAAGGAGACGTGGGCACTCGGAGGTAAACCCCTTGAACAAGTTACAACATTTAGGTACCTGGGTTTCCTGTTCCATCATCGACTTAACTGGTCATCTCACCGAAAAGCCACCATAGCTGCCTCAAAAAATCACCTCCTGGTAATTTCAAAGGTTCCATTTTCACTCTGGAAATCAGTATGTCCCAGCCGCACTCCAAGTCTTCACGGCCAAAGTAACTAACCAACTCCTGTATGGAGTTCCAATCTGGATTAAGGCTGTCAATCAGGAAGTAGATCGTATTGCAGCTATTTTTTTACGTCGTATCTTGGGTGTACCAAACTCGATCAACCTACCAACAATATGCTGTGAACTTGGGCTGCACTTGCCCTCAACACTAGCGTGGACAGCCACTATCAAGTATTGGTTACGCATTCATTTTCAAATGCGCCCCAATTCCCTGCTAAATGATCTACTAAGTGACACCTATAGATCCAAATGGTATCAGAACATCTGCATAAAGATAGCGTCTATTGGAATTGATCTAGATTATTTATCCAACTGCAATGAACAATTCTTATACAACTTTATTTGCCAAAGACTTTGGGACATTGAGAGACAGAATATTGTTGGAAGAGTTAATCCAATTTGCTCCCCTCTATATTATGGCCTAACCCCCAACCCAGAATTTGGTTCAAATTATTTCAAGAATCTCTTGAATCCTCAAGAGAGACGGGCATTTATGTTGGCAAGATTGAACATCTTTCCTTCCACTGTCACTCTAGGAAGATACTCTAAAATGCCTTACAAGAGCAGACTCTGTAAATTCTGTAGGTTGGAACCTGATTCTGTTGTACATATTCTGACTCGATGTCCCAGCCATCATATTAATTGACAACAATTAATTGGCTCCATTATTTCCAAATTATCAACAACCCCTGAGACTATTACTGCTACTCTCTTGGCAGACAAAGATAAAAGCGTGACAGAGCTAGTAGCCAAATATTTATTACTAGTTTCTCAAAAGAGTAGCCCTGCTTCCTTTTAAGTTTGGTTTATGGTAACCCCAGATTAATGTGGTCGCTAGTTAGGCACTGAGAGGTTTGCCTATTGTAACAATTTTAACGACTATTTTATGCCAATAAAGGTGACTTTGACTTTGACTTTGACTTGCTTAAATAGTCATTTATACAAGCAATCATTCCCATATCCAATTCTGCTCTAAATAAGCTGGATGATATCTATTTTGAAACTCCTAATACCATATGCAATAATCAGTTTTTTAATGTTCTTAGTACTGGTGAGATCAGAAAACCCCAGATTTCTGCATCAAATATTAATGTTGGAATTACCTTTGCCTTGAAGATCTTTAAAATGGGATGTAGTGTGCCTGGATAAGTAAAATTCAACTGTCTATTTTGTGATTGCAAGTACGCAGCTGCTTCTAATTCACGTTTATTTATTTGAGAGGACCATTCTCTCAAATAAATACCAGTGGAGAGTTGTATCTCCACTGGTAGTTCCACTGTTAACTGTAGGATTTTGCTTGCTCTAGTTCTTGTAATGTATAGTGGACAATAAGTTCATGTCATCTGCATAAAGGAAAATACCCACAGATCTCTCCAAAATTTGGAATTCATGTGGAAGTCCCCGGTTTTGCAAGTTTCCTTGGTTCTGACAATATCATTTAGATAAAAATTGAAAAGAAATGGGGCTAAGATACAGCCTTGGTGAACATCCTTATATGTTAGAATCTGATCTGAGAGTGCACGTGTGACACCAGATCGGATCCTGAAACAGGTTTCAGAGTACAGATCTTTCATTAAAACCAACAGCCTCCAATCAATATTGGCATCATTTTTCTCTCCCATGGCCATTGCTTGTCAAAAGAATCAAAGGTTTGTATTTTTTCCGTGTTGTGGCGGAAATGTGGAAGCCATATACTGATTTTGCTTCTCTAAGCTTACCAGTGAGTAACCGTCAAAACTTGGTTGCATTTGTCCTAGTTGGTGCTAGCTTGATGTGTGATCTGAATTTATGCTAAAATTCTGATTTCTTTAATCTGACCAGATGTTTTGTAATTTTGTCTCAGTCATTTATAAGGTGTACTCTTTATCTGCCTTCTCAGCTTCATCCTTGCATTCTTCATCAAACCATAGAGCCTTCAATGCTTTTACTTTATTTGACCTTGAGTTAGTTAGTAGAAGAGGTCTCATATTCACAAAAATTGTGTTGGTATGGAGTCAGTGACAGAATTAGGCTTTGAAATTTGAAAGGCTTTGACATAGTGCTTCCCCCATTTTTTGTTATACATTAAAAGTAGTTGTTATCATGGGCTTATTTTTTCTTTTCCAAAAAATATTGCACATGGAACTAAAAACAACAATAACGGCAGCCTTATCACTAATTTGCTTCCTTCACAACCCATCAGCTTGATGTCATTTGAATGTGCTGTAACTATGGTGATGGGTGGCAATGACCAAAATAAATGAATATATAAAAGAAAATAGAATTTTAACAAATCTCATGGTCATTTAGTTTTTCTTTTATGCAAGGTGGCTGCATTTTACAGTATATTTGTTTTCATTCACCATTGCTTCATAGCTCACCTGGCTGGCTGGCCAGAATTCCTAGTCTTGAAGGGACTTGCAGAATCAGAATAAAGAACTTGATCACATTTTCACCTAAGCTTTAACTGAACTGTGGGAAACTAAGGCTGCAACTCTGTCACCTGCTGTAGGAGTGATAATGGAAGTCAAGTCACACAGCCTATGTTTTTGTACTACATCGCAGGAAGGGTAAATAGAAGCATTCTGAGTCTCATCTATGTGAGATCATATGAAATATCTTTTCCTCCCCAAGGGCTTCAGAATGGTTTATTCCAATGAGCTTTAATCTGAGAAATGTTCATCACAGCCCTAATTGATTTCCTCCAAGGCTGACACCGTTCATCACCCTCAACATTGATCTAATTTCTATTAGTCCCCAGATGCTTCGAGTGGAATTAAAAGCAGGGACTTCAAGGGTAGCCATCTGTGTACTAGGTCATACAGAGATAATGATTTGGTGTAAAAATGGTGCATGTGGCAGCAACAAGCCCTAATGTCTAGATCT
>JAHTLZ010001550.1:0-15253 GCA_023846285.1 Phrynocephalus versicolor | reverse complement strand
GCAGCAGGAGGAGCGGTGAGAGGCAAAGAGAAAGAGGAAGGAGGGGAACAAGGGAAGTCAAGAGAAAGAAAAAGAGAGAGAGGAAGAGGAGGCGAAGGGGGGCGAAGCCCCAGCAGAGAGAGTGAAGGAGATGAAGGAGACTGGGAAGATGTGTCCGCCTTTTACAGGCGATTGAGAGGAGACAGAGAGTGGACAGAAGAGGAACATGGAAGAGTGGAGGATTTGTTGGGCAAATATAAGGATAAATTTGAAGTCTCAGACCACCTTTTGAGGGCAGCAGGGGAGAAGGACTGGAAGAAGAGACAGAGGCACCTTTTGAGGGCACTTGATGCAGCAGACCGCCTGGCCATGGCAGAAGGGGCTCATGCCAATGTGATGCCCCTCAGGCGAGTTTATGACCCCGTCACCCCAGGCCAAAATGCCCCCCGCACCTCCACCATGCAACATATACCTTTCACAAGCTCAGACATCATAAACTGGAAGAATACTCTTCCTAGCCTGGACGATGACCCAGATCGGGTGTTCAGCACATTGGATAGTGTGTTTAGTGTTTACACCCCAACTTTTGAGGATGTTCAACATCTGCTCCGTGGGCTTTTCACTGCGGAACAGACGAGGAAAATCATAGAGGCAGCTAGAAAGTATCGCACTGCCCAAGGAGATGACCCAGGACAGGTGAATGCAGCCATCCCCACCACTGTGCCTGATTGGGACTATAATACTGACGGGGGAATAGCCTCTTTGAAAAGATATCAGGCAGCAATCCTCCAGGGGGTCAGAGCAGCGGGGCAGAAAAAGATTAATATGTCAAAAGTGAATGACATCATTCAGAAGGCAGATGAACCGCCAGGAGAATTTCTGGATCGTTTATACCTAGCATTCAGGAAATTCACCCCAATTGATCCCGGAGACACAGGGATGGAGAATATTGTTAAAACTGTTTTTATCGCCCAATCTGCTCCTGATATACGTCGTAAAATTCAAAAGACAGAGAATTTCATGGGGCAGTCCCTATCGTGGTTGCTGCAGTCCGCGCAAAGTACTTTTAATAATAGGGAAGAGGAACAGGGCTCCCAGAAAGGTAAAACTGCAGCGAAGAAAATCATGGCTTTAAATCCAGCCCCTGAGCCTAGACGAAGACCCTTAACACGGGACACTTGCAGAATATGTGGCAAAGTAGGGCATTGGGCCAAAGACTGTTATCAAAACCCAGAGAACCGAAACCAGGGGAATTTCAAAAGGGGAGCTTTCCGCCAATCCTGGCAGCCACAAGCACATGCTAGATATCCCATTGTCAATTCGCCCAGCCACCAGCCCGGCTATAGGCATTCGATGCAGGGACCCCCACGATATAATCAGCCTGCTCCATACCAGCAAAATCTGATGCAAAACCCAAACCAGCAAGCAGGGCAAGCCCAGTTCCAACAACAGCCCCCATTCCAGCAAGGAGCCCAGATGTCCCAGACGCTCCCTAGACCACAGAGAGGACAGGGACCTGCCTGGACGCCACCTTACCAAGGCATGATGGCTTTAGAAGAGGAGGAGGATCACTATTGAAGGCGACAAGGTTCGGGCTCCCGCGAACCTACTGTCAGCATATTGACAGGGAGCACCACCACCCAATTTTTGATAGATACAGGAGCCAGCTATTCAGTGATTCCAGACCTCGTTAACTCCCTGGATCGGACACGTTCAGTTAATATAATGGGAGCCACAGGAAAAGCACAGCGGGCTTACTTCATGAAGCCCATTGAATGCAAATTGGGTAGCCACACTGTCCAGCACAAATTCCTGCACATGCCAAACTGTCCCCTCCCCCTTTTGGGACGTGATCTGCTTTTCAAATTAGGCGCCCAAATCACTTTTACCCCAAAGGGAGAAGTTCATTTGACAACAAACCCCATTGAGCCCTCTGGTGAACTGTGTGTAGAATATCCCTTGAAAGAGAGATGGCGATTGTTACTGGTGAAAGAGGAGCCAAGCCAGATTCCACGTGAAATTCTAGACCACGTGAACCCACAAGTTTGGGCTGAGGGAAACCCTCCCGGAATGGCACGAAATATCCCACCGTTTGTAGTTCAGTTAAAGCCCATGGCCACCCCAGTTTCTGTCCCACAGTATGCTATTGGAAGAGCAGTGGCAGAGGGTATTTGGGTCCATTTAGAGAGACTGATCAAATATGGCATTCTTGTTCCATGCCAGTCTGAATGGAACACTCCCCTTTTGCCTGTGAAGAAGGAGGATGGGTCCTATCGCCCGGTTCAGGACCTCAGATTGGTGAACCAGGCCGTGGAGACCATTTTTCCATCGGTACCAAACCCTTGTACACTTCTGAGCTTAGTGCCACCAGAAGCAGCATTTTTCACCGTCCTGGACCTCAAAGATGCCTATTTTTGTTGCCGCGTAGCGCCCCAAAGTCAACACCTTTTTGCCTTTCAATGGGAGGACCCCCACACAGGAACAAAGGGCCAATTCTGTTGGACCCGTTTAGCCCAAGGATTCAAAAATTCCGCGACATTGTTTGGGGTAGCCCTAGCTTCAGATTTGGCCTCCTTCCCAAAGAAGAAGGGACAAGTGATTTTACAATATGTAGATGACATTCTGGCAGGAGCAGAGACAAAAGCTGATTGCCAGCAGCTCACCATAGATCTCCTCAATCATTTGGCAGACGCAGGGTACCGGGTTTCTCAAAAGAAAGCCCAAATTTGTCAAGAGACTGTTCGTTACTTAGGGTTTGATATTTCCCGCCAGAAGCGCCAGCTCCGCAAGGAGCGTAAGCAATCTATAGTACAAATTCCGGCGCCAACCACAAGAAGGGAGCTCCGTGGTTTTCTAGGGGCTGCGGGTTTCTGTAGAATCTGGATACCAAATTTTAGCCTTATGGCCAAACCACTGCATTTGTCCACGCGAGGACCCGAAACGGATCCTTTTGTTTGGGGCCCTGAACAGCAAGAAAGCTTTCTGGCCATCGAAAGAGCTTTAGTAGAGGCCCCAGCGCTAGGTCTCCCAGACCCATCTAAGCCATTTTACCTGTTTTCAGATGAGGAGGAAGGTGTGGCGAAGGGAGTTCTGTGTCAGAAATTAGGCAGTTGGCAGCAGCCTGTGGCATATCTGTCTGAAAAATTAACCCCAACAGAACAAGGGCTTCCATTTTGTATGAGAGGAGTTGTAGCTCTGGCAGCGCTTCTAAAGAAAGCGGATAAATTCACTTTCGGCCAGCCGACTCACTGTATCACCCGCCATGCCGTCTTGCCATTGCTAGACGCCAAAGGCGGATATCATCTTTCCCAAGCCGCTATGATTAAATGTCAGAAACTATTCTCCAGAGCAGGACTGACTTTCCAAACTACTGAGGGTCTGAATCCAGCAACTTTGTTGCCAATTAGCAATCAGCCGGCAGCTCACGACTGCATTCAGACCATGGATGAAATTTACTCATCTCGCCCTGACCTAAAAGACACCCCAAATCCCAACTGGAAAAATTGGTTCGTTGATGGAAGCAGTTCCATAATAGAGGGGACAAGGAGAGCGGGCTATGCCATTGGAGAATTGGATGACACTGTGATTGAGGCACAACAGCTTCCCCCAGGGACGTCTGCCCAGCTGGCAGAATTGATTGCTCTAACCCGGGCACTTGAACTGTCAGAGGGGAAAGACATCAACATTTTTACTGACTCTAAATATGCCTTTTTGACTTTACATGCACATGGTGCATTGTGGAAAGAGAGGGGACTTCTTACATCGGAAGGAAGTTCTGTAGCACACCCTGATATTTTACTAAGGCTTCTTGATGCAGTCTGGAAGCCCAGAAGAGTGTCTGTGATACATTGCAAGGGACACACGGCTGGCTTCAGCCTTGAGGCTAGGGGAAACAGGCTGGCAGATAGGATTGCCAAACAAGCAGCACAAAGCGATCTGTTATTTGAACTCAGTTTAATTCCCCTGGACATTTTGCCACCTAGTTCACCAGTCTATTCCCGGGCTGAAGAGCAGTTTGCTAGGGAACAGGACTTGTCACGAAATGAGGAAGGCTGGTATGTCATGCCAGATGGACAATTGTGGGTGCCTGAAAGTCTAGCTTGTAAGGTTATACAAAATCATCATGAAGGCACACACCAAGGACCGGACGTAGCTTATCATCACCTCAGCCCCTATTTGTATATTGCCCGGCTACGTCAAATTGCTGCCAATGTATCCAGGCGATGTGTCCTTTGCCAGAAAAATAATCCACGCGTGGGACCACTGCCCCAGCCTGGAGTCCAACACTACGGCAGAGAGCCCTTTCAAGATCTACAGATAGACTTTGCTGAATTGCCTCAGTGTGGACAATTTCGTTATTTGTTGGTGGCAATTTGTACATTCACAGGGTGGGCTGAGGCAACACCAACAAAGACAGAGCAGGCTAGTGAAGTCATCAGGTGGCTTTTGAGAGATCACCTTTGTCGTCATGGGATGCCCTACTCATTGGGCTCAGACAATGGGCCGGCCTTTGTTCACAGGGTTCTACAGGGGTTGGCAGAAGCCCTACAGATTAAATGGAACCTTCACACTGCATACAGACCCCAAAGTTCAGGTCGGGTCGAGAGAATGAACAGAACTTTGAAGTCTCACTTGTCTAAATTGGTTCAGGAAACAGGGAAAGGCTGGGTGGAAATGCTTCCACTTGCCTTGTTCAGGTCAAGAACTACCCCTTTGAAACACATTGGCATTTCCCCCTTTGAGCTTGTCTACGGACGACCTGTTCCTATTTCATATGGAATTCGTCCTGAAAGGGTAGCTTCCTTGACACATGCTAGATATCTTCAGTTGCTTGGCCAGTGTCTCTCTTCTTTACACAGATGGACTCTGGAGAAACTTCCCATCCTGTTACAAGAACCCGTCCACAAGTTTCAAGTGGGAGATTCGGTTTGGGTGAAAAATTGGCAGCACCTTTCTCTTCGTCCGAAGTGGAGAGGCCCATTCGTGATTCTTCTGCAGACCCCCACGGCAGTGAAAGTGGCCGAAATCACTCCTTGGATTCATCATACCCGTGTTAAGTTGGCAGTTCCAGAACCAGCAGACGAGGAGGTCCAACCCGAAGACGACCCTGCACCCGAGAGGGACCAGACCGGTGCCTTCCCGCCAGCAGACGACCCAGATGACATCGCCCCAGATGACATCGCCCCAGATGACATCAACCTAGATGACATCACCCAGGCAGGAGGACAACCCAGCGACCCTGCCCTGTGGTCGTCACACCCTGATCCTGAGGACACCCTGCGTCTGACACTTCGGAGAATCCCAACGCCATCCGCTGATTCTCCCTGCACCTCAGGTTGACAGATTAAAATCCTGTCTTCCTGCCTCTTTTTCTCTTTTTCTCTCTGTTGTTTTATGGGGGGAGAGGGGGCTTTGCCAGCACCTGACTTTTACTTTGAAGTGAGGCTGACAGACCAGCAACTTCACCCTTTATACCCTTTTCGCCAGAACAGAGAACTAGCTGTTTTTGAATCTGGTGACATCATCACTGTTTTAAGCCCCTGGCAGATGCCAACGTGTGCGAGACTGTACACTTGTGGGTGTTTGCACATATTTTTCTTGAGTGACGAACCAGAAGAGCTCGTCTTGCCTCACACACACACCAGCCCCCAACACCCACCAGGACAGATCGGCGCTTATCTGCGCACAGTGGGCTACAGAGCTGATTCCTATCACCCTGTTACCTGGTCTCGACGATTGGTTCGTCAACTGGCAAGAGAATATTCTGAGGCCTTTGCAGCCTTGCAGAGAGACACCAATTATTGATTTCTGCTTTTATAGACTATTGTTGTTTATTCTAAAAATGTTTGTAGAGGCACCCATTTGGGTATGGATCGTGGCACCTTTTGCCTTCATAATTTGTATGGTAATCATACTTTGCCACTGGAAACACAGACTGTGGGGATTCCCTAGAGTAGAAGGGACCCTAGCTATTTTGCTTATAATACCCATGTGCCTTACAGCACCAGTCCAGCCTCAGGTACAAACATGTGCCCCTTGCATAGTGAACACCATGAAAGATGGCAGAATGACAAGCACTCTGATTTTCAGTACCCAGCAGCCCCCAGAGTGTGAACACGCTGGGACCATTTGTCAAAGTAAAGGCATGGTGTATCACCTTTGCAATGATACTTCAGGCACCTCTCACTGTTATAGGCCTGAAGTCCCGATTCGTTATAATTTTTCTGTGTGGGCAGGCATGGCAAAAACTACAGTTCCCCTAAGGAGAAACCCAGACGGTGGGGGACGTCTTCATTACTTAAATTCTACGGTAGTTTTGAAGCAAAGCACTGAGCAAGTTCAACTTGTGTTTAAAGCTTGCACAGTGACTGACTTTGGTCTAGGACCCTGGTGTCATACTTCAGACAAGTACTATAGCACAATAGCCAAATATATATGCCAACCCCACAGAGGATGGAAGTTTGGGAATCCTGAAAAGTGGAAACCTTGTGAAGCAAGTGCCGCTTGCATGAGCTGGACGTGTGTGTGTGAACACACAGGAAGGGGTCAGCTTCAACCCTTTAAACCCTGTGAACACATAGCATTTTTCCGCAGGGGCGACGACAACACTGTGATTCTGGGCATCAATAGAACACATCCTTCCATTGAAGTCTATGGTTTGGCATAGCTGCTTCTGGGTACAACCCAAAGGGGTACATTACAGTTACTCACACTACTCTGCGAGAAGGGAAAAAGAGGAATCACACCTGGACTGAAGGTGGTAGCGCCTTAGACAGATTGCAGGATGATTCCCTTGAAATCCCAGACATTGCAAAAAACTCTTTTGTTGGATTGGCACAATCAATAGCCACAGAATTGGGAGTTTCAGATTGTTATGTTTGTGGCGGAACCAACATGGGCCAAGCTTGGCCATGGGAGGCTATGGAAATCAATCCGGAGCTGTTCAATAATTTGTCCCGGATGGGAAATTTCACCACAAGGGATTACCCCCAAAAGTTAGTGTGGACTATTTCCACTGAGTTGGTTGGTCAAGCGTGCTTCTCACAGGAGGGCACCATCCCTGTAGGTTCCTTGGCTTGCCTAGGGACTTGGGAAAAAGGTGTCTGGAAGTCACCCTCAGGTATGCCGCCACCTGCCAAACTGACCGGTGCGCTCCTGTCCTACATTTATTCAGACCTTCCTGTGCCTTGGGAAGCTCCCATAAATTTATACTGGATATGTGGTAGCTTTGCTTATGAAATGCTGCCCGCCAGCTGGTCTGGCTCCTGTGTCCTAGGGTTCATAAAACCCTCATTTTTCCTAATTCCTACAGCACCACAACAATCCCTTGCCGCTCCCGTGTATGGCCCCTTGTCCAGAGAGAAGCGGGGAAGCTTAAAGCGGGAGGGAACACCCTTTGAAGGTTTTGACTGCAAGCATCCGGATCAGTACCATGGGGACACATGGGATTCGGAATGCATCATTTGTGTTTACGGTCCTGCCACCTGGGCCGCAGATGGGTGCTGGGGATATAGAACCCCTATTTACATGCTTAATCGAATTATCCGATTACAAGCAGTTTTAGATTTGGCGGGGCAGCGCATCTCTTCCGCGCTAACCGCACTTGCCGTTGCTACTGACAAATTGCGGACAGCAGTCTATCAAAATAGGCTCGCTCTCGACTATCTGTTAGTGGCGGAAAACGGCGTGTGTGGTAAGTGGAATATGACGAACTGCTGTCTCGAGATTGACCCGGTTGGTGACGTCATAAACCAACTTACCACAGAAATCAAACAACTCACAGTTAACCCTGCTCAGGAATGGAAAGGGTTGCAGTTAGGCTGGTTGCAAGACCTCCTCCCGGGAGGTTGGCTTAAAGCCATCATTGGTATGATAGTTGCCCCATTATGTATTCTGCTTTTGATATGTTTACTCGCCCCTTGCTTGATCAAGTTCCTTCAAACTTCTATCCTTTGCATGGTGGCAAAGCGCGCTGCACCAGAGATGCTCGCGCTGTTGCAAGACTATGACAGGAGTCGAGAACAACAGCCTCTGGGTAATTTACTGCCGTAAATTCCCAAAACTCGTTCAGGGGGGAGTGAAGGGTATAGATCAAACATATATAGCTGCTTTAGTAACCCAGGCATTGACAAACCTCATAACAATATATTCCAAGCTATACCCTGCATAATATAGCCACACAAGTTATGTTCCAAGCTATACCCTGCATAAGTATAAGCCACACAAATTATATATTTAGAGGTAATGATATTAATAAGCACACATGTGTATCCTTTATATTATTATTCCTGCAAAACAAACTTTGGTCAAGCCTTAAGAGAAAGGGCTTCCGTTATAAAAATTGGCTGAGCAAGCAATGAGATTCAAAGACCTAATTATTTTTATACAGCTTTGATGCTTTACACAGTTAAATTGCATGTAGCTAAGTCAGCCAAGAAAGTCTTATCTCTGTCTGAGCTCATCCGAGGCAGCTGGCATCCATCACCTGTCAAAGCACCAAGGCCGTAAAACTCTCCCCGCTCCGTGTAGCTCTGTGCTAGCCAGATCAAACAACACTCCAATTAGGATATTTAATTGTTGTCAGAAGTACAAAGTAAATGACCAAGAGTACCAATTAATGTTTGATGTGTGTAGTAGATGCATATGACGTAGAATTCGGATGGGAGGGAGAAAGAAGGAGAAATGTAATTCTATAAGATCTGCTGCTTTCTCTTTGTTCGGGGGACTCCTTACTCGATGCTGTATCGAGTGGAGGGTTCCCTTGGTTGGCAACCAATAAATCACTTTCCTATCTTCTAAAGATCCAGACTGTTTATTGCATCTGCAGAGCCTTTTTGCTTGCCGGCAAAGGACCCCAGCCACAGCTATTTGCTACAGCTATTCCTCATTCCTTTCATTTGGCACCCCAGATGGGACATGGCCGCAATTAAAAAGGCTTGCAGGGTCTGGCTAGGCGATGATGACAGGTCCGTGCTGAATTGAATCACTTCCAGTCGACACTTCACCGCTTGTGAGGGGAAAGAATTCGAGTCAGTGCTAGACCATCCATCATCGCCGGAGGAAACTGAGACCGGCCGGAAAGGGGGAACAGACTGCATAAGAATCTGGTAAGATAAGCAACTGGTTGCATGGGGGTGGAAAGGATTTATGTCCAGTAGCCCCGGGGAGGGAAGGAGACGAGAAGGGGCGAATGCGCCCCTAGCTTCCCGCGAACCGGGGGACGGGAAGAGTTGAGAGACTCTGAGGTCCCCTAAGGGTGGAACGGTTTTTGCCCAGTAGCCCTAGAGTTCACCTCCCCAAGTGTTTGAAGAATTAGGAGCAGAGCACCACTCTGGCTTCCTCAGAGAATTTATTAGTGTTTGAATATATGTGTGGGTATTAAGTTGAATTCTTTTTGGTAACCACAGGGAAGTGGCCATTCCCTGTGTCTAAGCAGGGGCAAAGACTGGCAATCTTTGCCCCACAATACCAACGGAGTGACACCATCTCCGTTTGATTTTAGAGAAGATAAAAAGCTTTATCTCTAGGCAGTGGGGGTAGTCAGGTTGGTTGGGGGGAATAATGTATGGGTGATTTGTGTGATCAAACGGGATCAGTGATTGTCTGGTGAGTGGGCCGAGGTGCTCAATAGGACATACCTCTTGGCGAAGTGTGTGTGGGCGTGCAATTTCCAAGCAAGGGCGACCTCTTGGGTCACGTCAGTATCGCGTGTTGTGTGTGTGTGATGTGTAATTAATTGCCCAGGAGCGATCCCGTTTGGTATTCTGTGGGAGAATCCATAGGCACACAACTACAACATATAAAATGGGAGCAGAACACAGCAAACCGAGCACTCCCTTGATGTGCCTGGTGGCAAATTGGAAATCCGCCACTAGAGACTATGACTTTGGTATCACTATGCGCAAAGAGCGTCTGCTAACTTTATGTAGAGTGGAATGGCCTATCCTTCACCCTGGTTGGCCAGCACATGGGTCCTTTGATGAGCAGCTCATCCGTCAGCTCTGGCTGATCATTCTCAAAGATTTCCCAGAGCATATTCCATACATTGAAATGTGGAGAGGAAATGTGAAACGGAACCCATCTTGGTTAAAAGCATGCAGAAACCTTCCACCACAAGCTAAGATTCTAGCCCTCAATAAGAACAAACCAGTTTTAGCTTGTGAACAAGAAGAATATGATTCCCTGCCTCCCCCATATGCCCCTGGAGCTGTACCAGCGCCAAACCCTCCTCCCAACCCAGGGGGTAACCCAGCACCCCCGCCAGGGCGCCCAGCAGATGTTGACCCAAAGCCAGAGTTGCAGCCTGACTCACCCTTGAGCAGAGACTTGGCGGCAGCAGGAGGAGCGGTGAGAGGCAAAGAGAAAGAGGAAGGAGGGGAACAAGGGAAGTCAAGAGAAAGAAAAAGAGAGAGAGGAAGAGGAGGCGAAGGGGGGCGAAGCCCCAGCAGAGAGAGTGAAGGAGATGAAGGAGACTGGGAAGATGTGTCCGCCTTTTACAGGCGATTGAGAGGAGACAGAGAGTGGACAGAAGAGGAACATGGAAGAGTGGAGGATTTGTTGGGCAAATATAAGGATAAATTTGAAGTCTCAGACCACCTTTTGAGGGCAGCAGGGGAGAAGGACTGGAAGAAGAGACAGAGGCACCTTTTGAGGGCACTTGATGCAGCAGACCGCCTGGCCATGGCAGAAGGGGCTCATGCCAATGTGATGCCCCTCAGGCGAGTTTATGACCCCGTCACCCCAGGCCAAAATGCCCCCCGCACCTCCACCATGCAACATATACCTTTCACAAGCTCAGACATCATAAACTGGAAGAATACTCTTCCTAGCCTGGACGATGACCCAGATCGGGTGTTCAGCACATTGGATAGTGTGTTTAGTGTTTACACCCCAACTTTTGAGGATGTTCAACATCTGCTCCGTGGGCTTTTCACTGCGGAACAGACGAGGAAAATCATAGAGGCAGCTAGAAAGTATCGCACTGCCCAAGGAGATGACCCAGGACAGGTGAATGCAGCCATCCCCACCACTGTGCCTGATTGGGACTATAATACTGACGGGGGAATAGCCTCTTTGAAAAGATATCAGGCAGCAATCCTCCAGGGGGTCAGAGCAGCGGGGCAGAAAAAGATTAATATGTCAAAAGTGAATGACATCATTCAGAAGGCAGATGAACCGCCAGGAGAATTTCTGGATCGTTTATACCTAGCATTCAGGAAATTCACCCCAATTGATCCCGGAGACACAGGGATGGAGAATATTGTTAAAACTGTTTTTATCGCCCAATCTGCTCCTGATATACGTCGTAAAATTCAAAAGACAGAGAATTTCATGGGGCAGTCCCTATCGTGGTTGCTGCAGTCCGCGCAAAGTACTTTTAATAATAGGGAAGAGGAACAGGGCTCCCAGAAAGGTAAAACTGCAGCGAAGAAAATCATGGCTTTAAATCCAGCCCCTGAGCCTAGACGAAGACCCTTAACACGGGACACTTGCAGAATATGTGGCAAAGTAGGGCATTGGGCCAAAGACTGTTATCAAAACCCAGAGAACCGAAACCAGGGGAATTTCAAAAGGGGAGCTTTCCGCCAATCCTGGCAGCCACAAGCACATGCTAGATATCCCATTGTCAATTCGCCCAGCCACCAGCCCGGCTATAGGCATTCGATGCAGGGACCCCCACGATATAATCAGCCTGCTCCATACCAGCAAAATCTGATGCAAAACCCAAACCAGCAAGCAGGGCAAGCCCAGTTCCAACAACAGCCCCCATTCCAGCAAGGAGCCCAGATGTCCCAGACGCTCCCTAGACCACAGAGAGGACAGGGACCTGCCTGGACGCCACCTTACCAAGGCATGATGGCTTTAGAAGAGGAGGAGGATCACTATTGAAGGCGACAAGGTTCGGGCTCCCGCGAACCTACTGTCAGCATATTGACAGGGAGCACCACCACCCAATTTTTGATAGATACAGGAGCCAGCTATTCAGTGATTCCAGACCTCGTTAACTCCCTGGATCGGACACGTTCAGTTAATATAATGGGAGCCACAGGAAAAGCACAGCGGGCTTACTTCATGAAGCCCATTGAATGCAAATTGGGTAGCCACACTGTCCAGCACAAATTCCTGCACATGCCAAACTGTCCCCTCCCCCTTTTGGGACGTGATCTGCTTTTCAAATTAGGCGCCCAAATCACTTTTACCCCAAAGGGAGAAGTTCATTTGACAACAAACCCCATTGAGCCCTCTGGTGAACTGTGTGTAGAATATCCCTTGAAAGAGAGATGGCGATTGTTACTGGTGAAAGAGGAGCCAAGCCAGATTCCACGTGAAATTCTAGACCACGTGAACCCACAAGTTTGGGCTGAGGGAAACCCTCCCGGAATGGCACGAAATATCCCACCGTTTGTAGTTCAGTTAAAGCCCATGGCCACCCCAGTTTCTGTCCCACAGTATGCTATTGGAAGAGCAGTGGCAGAGGGTATTTGGGTCCATTTAGAGAGACTGATCAAATATGGCATTCTTGTTCCATGCCAGTCTGAATGGAACACTCCCCTTTTGCCTGTGAAGAAGGAGGATGGGTCCTATCGCCCGGTTCAGGACCTCAGATTGGTGAACCAGGCCGTGGAGACCATTTTTCCATCGGTACCAAACCCTTGTACACTTCTGAGCTTAGTGCCACCAGAAGCAGCATTTTTCACCGTCCTGGACCTCAAAGATGCCTATTTTTGTTGCCGCGTAGCGCCCCAAAGTCAACACCTTTTTGCCTTTCAATGGGAGGACCCCCACACAGGAACAAAGGGCCAATTCTGTTGGACCCGTTTAGCCCAAGGATTCAAAAATTCCGCGACATTGTTTGGGGTAGCCCTAGCTTCAGATTTGGCCTCCTTCCCAAAGAAGAAGGGACAAGTGATTTTACAATATGTAGATGACATTCTGGCAGGAGCAGAGACAAAAGCTGATTGCCAGCAGCTCACCATAGATCTCCTCAATCATTTGGCAGACGCAGGGTACCGGGTTTCTCAAAAGAAAGCCCAAATTTGTCAAGAGACTGTTCGTTACTTAGGGTTTGATATTTCCCGCCAGAAGCGCCAGCTCCGCAAGGAGCGTAAGCAATCTATAGTACAAATTCCGGCGCCAACCACAAGAAGGGAGCTCCGTGGTTTTCTAGGGGCTGCGGGTTTCTGTAGAATCTGGATACCAAATTTTAGCCTTATGGCCAAACCACTGCATTTGTCCACGCGAGGACCCGAAACGGATCCTTTTGTTTGGGGCCCTGAACAGCAAGAAAGCTTTCTGGCCATCGAAAGAGCTTTAGTAGAGGCCCCAGCGCTAGGTCTCCCAGACCCATCTAAGCCATTTTACCTGTTTTCAGATGAGGAGGAAGGTGTGGCGAAGGGAGTTCTGTGTCAGAAATTAGGCAGTTGGCAGCAGCCTGTGGCATATCTGTCTGAAAAATTAACCCCAACAGAACAAGGGCTTCCATTTTGTATGAGAGGAGTTGTAGCTCTGGCAGCGCTTCTAAAGAAAGCGGATAAATTCACTTTCGGCCAGCCGACTCACTGTATCACCCGCCATGCCGTCTTGCCATTGCTAGACGCCAAAGGCGGATATCATCTTTCCCAAGCCGCTATGATTAAATGTCAGAAACTATTCTCCAGAGCAGGACTGACTTTCCAAACTACTGAGGGTCTGAATCCAGCAACTTTGTTGCCAATTAGCAATCAGCCGGCAGCTCACGACTGCATTCAGACCATGGATGAAATTTACTCATCTCGCCCTGACCTAAAAGACACCCCAAATCCCAACTGGAAAAATTGGTTCGTTGATGGAAGCAGTTCCATAATAGAGGGGACAAGGAGAGCGGGCTATGCCATTGGAGAATTGGATGACACTGTGATTGAGGCACAACAGCTTCCCCCAGGGACGTCTGCCCAGCTGGCAGAATTGATTGCTCTAACCCGGGCACTTGAACTGTCAGAGGGGAAAGACATCAACATTTTTACTGACTCTAAATATGCCTTTTTGACTTTACATGCACATGGTGCATTGTGGAAAGAGAGGGGACTTCTTACATCGGAAGGAAGTTCTGTAGCACACCCTGATATTTTACTAAGGCTTCTTGATGCAGTCTGGAAGCCCAGAAGAGTGTCTGTGATACATTGCAAGGGACACACGGCTGGCTTCAGCCTTGAGGCTAGGGGAAACAGGCTGGCAGATAGGATTGCCAAACAAGCAGCACAAAGCGATCTGTTATTTGAACTCAGTTTAATTCCCCTGGACATTTTGCCACCTAGTTCACCAGTCTATTCCCGGGCTGAAGAGCAGTTTGCTAGGGAACAGGACTTGTCACGAAATGAGGAAGGCTGGTATGTCATGCCAGATGGACAATTGTGGGTGCCTGAAAGTCTAGCTTGTAAGGTTATACAAAATCATCATGAAGGCACACACCAAGGACCGGACGTAGCTTATCATCACCTCAGCCCCTATTTGTATATTGCCCGGCTACGTCAAATTGCTGCCAATGTATCCAGGCGATGTGTCCTTTGCCAGAAAAATAATCCACGCGTGGGACCACTGCCCCAGCCTGGAGTCCAACACTACGGCAGAGAGCCCTTTCAAGATCTACAGATAGACTTTGCTGAATTGCCTCAGTGTGGACAATTTCGTTATTTGTTGGTGGCAATTTGTACATTCACAGGGTGGGCTGAGGCAACACCAACAAAGACAGAGCAGGCTAGTGAAGTCATCAGGTGGCTTTTGAGAGATCACCTTTGTCGTCATGGGATGCCCTACTCATTGGGCTCAGACAATGGGCCGGCCTTTGTTCACAGGGTTCTACAGGGGTTGGCAGAAGCCCTACAGATTAAATGGAACCTTCACACTGCATACAGACCCCAAAGTTCAGGTCGGGTCGAGAGAATGAACAGAACTTTGAAGTCTCACTTGTCTAAATTGGTTCAGGAAACAGGGAAAGGCTGGGTGGAAATGCTTCCACTTGCCTTGTTCAGGTCAAGAACTACCCCTTTGAAACACATTGGCATTTCCCCCTTTGAGCTTGTCTACGGACGACCTGTTCCTATTTCATATGGAATTCGTCCTGAAAGGGTAGCTTCCTTGACACATGCTAGATATCTTCAGTTGCTTGGCCAGTGTCTCTCTTCTTTACACAGATGGACTCTGGAGAAACTTCCCATCCTGTTACAAGAACCCGTCCACAAGTTTCAAGTGGGAGATTCGGTTTGGGTGAAAAATTGGCAGCACCTTTCTCTTCGTC
>JAHTLZ010001549.1:0-12355 GCA_023846285.1 Phrynocephalus versicolor | reverse complement strand
ATAAAAACCCTTGATTTTCGAAGGGCAAACTTCCCTCAGATGAGGAAACTAGTTAGAGAGAAACTGAAGGGGAAGGTTAGAAGAATCCAATCTCTTCAGAGTGCATGGAGCCTGTTTAAAACAACAATAATAGAGGCCCAGCACAAGTGCATACCACAAAGAAAGAAGAGCTCATTTAAGTCCAAGAGGACACCGGCATGGTTAACAAGTGGAGTTAGAGAGGCTCTAAAGCACAAGGAGAGGTCCTTCAGTAAATGGAAATCCTCCCCAAATGAGGAAAATAAAAAGGAACACAAACTCTGGCAAAAGAAATGTAAGAAGATGATAAGGGAGGCAAAGAAAGACTTTGAGGAACGAATGGCTAGCAATATAAAGGGTAATAATAAAAGCTTCTTTAAATATGTTAGAAGTAGAAAACCTGCCAGAGAACCAGTTGGCCCTCTGGATGGTGAGGGAGGAAAAGGGGAGGTTAAGAAAGACTTGGACATTGCAGAGAAATTGAATGAGTTCTTTGCGTCTGTCTTCACGACAGAGGACCTTGAGCGGATTCCGCTGCCTCAGCCGCCCCTCTTGACTAAAGAATTAAATCAAATACAGGTTAAAAGAGAGGAGGTTTTAGGACTAATTGATAAATTGAGGATTAACAAGTCACCGGGCCCAGATGGCATCCACCCAAGGGTTATTAGGGAACTGAGAAATGAAATTGCAGATCTCTTAACGGTTATATGCAACTTGTCTCTTAAAACGGCCACAGTGGCGGAGGACTGGAGGATAGCAGATGTCACGCCAATTTTTAAAAAAGGAAGGAGGGGGGACCCGGGAAACTACAGGCCGGTTAGCCTTACATCTGTCCCAGGGAAGATGGTGGAAAGCCTCATCCAAGAGAAAATCTTAAAACACATAAAAGAACAAACCTTGCTGAGAGAAAATCAGCATGGCTTCTGTAAGGGTAAATCTTGTCTGACAAACCTCTTAGAATTTTTTGAAAAGGTCAACAGGCACGTGGATTTGGGTGAACCGGTTGATATAGTCTATCTGGATTTTCAAAAGGCTTTTGACACAGTCCCTCACCAAAGGCTGCTGAGAAAATTGCACAGTCAGGGGATAAGAGGGCAGGTCCTCTTATGGATTGAGAACTGGTTGAGATCCCGGAAACAAAGAGTAGGTGTCAATGGGAAATTTTCACAATGGAGAGAAGTGAAAAGCGGTGTGCCCCAAGGCTCTGTCCTGGGACCGGTGCTTTTCAATCTGTTCATAAATGACCTGGAGACAGGGATAAACAGTGAGGTGGCCAAGTTTGCAGATGACACAAAACTTTTCCGTGTGGTAAAAACCAGAGAAGATTGTGAAGAGCTCCAGAAGGATCTCTCTAAACTGGGGGAGTGGGCTGAGAAATGGCAAATGCGTTTTAATGTAACCAAATGTAACGTAATGCATATTGGGGCAAAAAATCCAAACTTCATCTATCAACTCATGGGCTCTGCGTTATCCGTGACGGATCAGGAAAGAGATCTTGGTGTGTTGGTGGACAGCTCCATGAAGGTGTCTCCCCAATGTGCGGCAGCGGTGAAGAAGGCCAATTCCATGCTAGGGATTATCAAAAAGGGGATTGAAAATAAAACAGCCAACATTATAATGCCATTATACAAAACAATAGTAAGGCCCCACCTGGAGTATTGTGTACAATTCTGGTCACCGCATCTCAAGAAAGACATAGTGGAACTGGAAAAGGTGCAGAAGAGGGCGACTAAAATGATTAGTGGGCTGGGGCACCTCCCTTATGAAGAAAGGCTAAAACATTTGGGCCTCTTTAGTCTGGAAAAAAGGCGCCTGAGGGGGGATATGATTGAGACATACAAAATAATGCAGGGTATGAGTAAAGTGGATAGAGGGAAGCTCTTCTCCCTCTCCCAAAATACCAGAACTAGGGGACATACACTCAAATTGAGGGCTGGGAGAGTAAGAACAGACAAAAGAAAATATTTTTTCACCCAGCGCGTTGTAAGTCTATGGAATTCCCTGCCACACAATGTGGTGATGGCATCTGACCTGGATGCCTTCAAAAGGGGACTGGACAGATTCCTGGAGGAAAAGTCCATCACAGGTTACAGACCATGATGGAGATGTGTAGTCTCCAGGCTTTAAACCAGGGTACTTCAAGGGCCAGATGCAGGAGAGTGGTATCAGGAGACAGATATCTAGTCTCATGAGCTCCCAGATGCATCTGGTGGGGCCGCTGTGAGATACAGGAAGCTGGACTAGATGGGCCTTTGGCCTGATCCAGCATGGCTCTTCTTATGTTCTTATGTTCTTATGACAAAGAGAATGGGATGGGTGAAAATGCGCCACTGCTCAAGGCCAATCAGAGTGGTGGCCAAAAATTCCCATCTGGCCCTTATGCAACCAGTTAATCTCATTATCCCCAAGGGGAAGGTGGGTGGGCGAGCGGCCATAAAACAAAGAGGGTGGTGACTTCACTGCTAACCCTTTCATAGGACTCTGCCGAGAGGTCAGCTGACCCAATGGTCAGCAGCTGGCCAACCTCTCCAGGTGTGCTGGCAAAGGCTCATTGGCTAGCCTGCTGGCCAGCGTTTCCCATTCAGGCAGGTCGACAAAGGTGCCCCTCCCAGGACAGGGCTGCTCAGAGCCCCTCTTGTCCACCCTGACCAAAAAGAAAGAGACAAGGCACGTTTCTGGGATTAATATTGGGCCACAAATTATTAACATTGTATCAGTTTATTTCTCCTACTGTTAAGTCCTAGAAGGGGGACCTGAAAGGGCAAGTGGCTCTCTGGTATTTCCAAATGACGTAAATCATAGAATCACAGAATCATAGAGTTGGAAGAGACCTCAAGGGCCATCCAGTCCAACCACCTGCCATGTAGGAACCCCCATCACAGTATTTCCGACAGGTGGCCATCCAGCCTCTGCTTAAAAACCTCCAAAGAAGGAGACTCCACCACCCTTTGTGGCAACATATTCCACTGCCGAACAGCTCTAACTGCGCCCCCAGCAGTGGAAAAATTGTGAGCAGCCCTCCCCAAGCCTTTTAAGGTTAGAGCCATAAATCACTCTGTTCTGTCATATCTAGTTCCATGCCTAATTTGGGAACTGAAGGGCTGCCCTTGTGCAAGGCACTATTTTCTACTACTATCCTAAGGGGCTTTCAGCCATTTGCCCTTACCGCCACAGGAAGAGGGGCTACTTAGTATGCCCGCTTCCCCCTACCCAGCCAAGCATCTTGGCACGCAGTCCCCTAGACAGAAAGAGCTCAAGACCCAAGTCTGAGAGGTGCACACCATTGGCTTGGTAAAGGTTGGCCCGGCCAAACCTGATGATGTGGTGGTGGATGATGAGGGACCCGCCCTGTTGTTGGACGAAGTTGTCCAGCTCCCTGTTGACACATTTCTGAGCTCTGTCAATTTTCTTGGGGTGAAAGGCCCCTTTCCATACAAGGCACATCCAAGGTGGGGCAACAAATCAGACCACAGGAATCGTACATGTGGGTACAATGCGCCCCTAGGCTCAGCAGGTCAGCTTTAGCACTTGGATGAGAGACTTGCTGACCTGCTGCGTAAGGTCATTGCCACCCTAGTGGATGACCAAAGCTCTGTGTCTTCAGACTTTTCATGTTTTCTTCCATGCCATCTTTTTCTCTTCAGCCAGTTCACTGGGTGAAAGAATGTATCTGTCGCAGAGTGTTTAATGCTCAGCGGAAGGACTGTGTAAAGTGTGGGCTTTAACTTCCAGATAGCAGTGCTAAATAAAGACGCAAACACAGCGGTGACTCCCTTCACCAAGAGCTGTATTTACAAAATATATACAAGACCAGCAAACAAAAAGAGGATTGGCAGGCATATACCTCGTTAGTTAGATAGGCAGTCCAGTGGTCCAAACTTTCCGGGAATCCAAACTGGCAGAGTAACAAGCTGCTTTTTCCAACAACATCCCACACCACACTGAACAACTGTCTTGCTTTTATGCATATGTCTGATGCAATCATTACCCAGCAAATTGACAACTGTGCATGACCAAACTGTCACGTGACTTGACTAGTTGCCAGAATATAATTGCACAGGTGTGTGCCCACTCTGCCTTCTCATTCCCAACTTGCATCATAACTTGCAATAAGACAATTCCATTTTGTACAGTTCTTAACAGTATCTCCACCAGAACCACCACAATACTACCTCAATCTCTGCCTCCCTTTCTTATTTTTTTAGATCAATTTTCACACATCACATAATCTACTTGAACACAGATAAATTTTGTAGCAATGGTCTCCAACTTTGGGTCCCCAGATATTTGTGGACTAGAACTCCCAGAAGCCTTCACCACTAGCTATGCTGACCAGGACTTCTGGGACCTGTAGCTTGAAAACAGCTGGGGATCCAAGCTTGCAAACCATGGCCTATTCCGATGTCTATCTAAACGCCATGCACTCTTTAACCGTGGTTACACAAATTAAGAGCAACTCCTTGCTTTTACTAGATTATGGTTTTAATTCTACACACTAAAGTCATGAATGTCATAATTCATGCCCAGTTTCATCAAAAGTTTTTGCTCTCTTCTACATTCATTTTTAAAAGTGGGAAAACTCTTAAGTTCCTTGAGTAAGTGGGAATGAATTTCCCCTGCAAAGCAATTTTCACCTCCTTATGAATGATAGATAATGCTTACCTTTACACATTTTTTCATTTTGAAATGAAAATATTTTTTTCTGTGTTCAGTATAACTCGCTGTTTGGCTTTGGACTCTTTATAGCTGCAAATGGAGGTGTAATGGCTTTCAACGGCTCTTCATCCTAGGTCACATTCAGTTGCCCAAGAAGCCAAGATGAAATTTTAAAAAAGTAATCAACAGTGCATTTGGACATTGCAATCTGGAATTGCCCAGATGTGATCTGTTAGTAGGGAGATGGAATAAGTTGAAACACTTGACCGGAAAAAAGGCTTTATATATATGCAAGCAGCAAAAATAGGAGGTGTGAAGGTTGGATGGATGCAAAGTCTGAAGGAATTCAATGCTATCCTTTTCAAACACCAAATATTCACTTGTTGCAACATAAACTCCATGTCAAGAACACTTGTAGATATGTTCTGCTTCCATCTTTATTTTTACAAATTTATAACGGTGGCTGGTGTAAAAAGAATAAAGGATCCTAAAGTTGGAACAACATAGAAAACTGTCTTATACCAAAACATCTGATTGGTGCATCTAGCCTGATATTGCCAACTGAGCTCAAATCCTCCCATGACTTATACATTTCCTAAATGACCTTGGCCTGGTCTATTCTTCTTTGCTGCTCCCAGACTCTGAAACTCCCTCCCAAAGAAGGCCAGGCTGGCCCCATCTTTGCTGTCCTTTTGCAAGTAGGCAAAAACCTTAAAGAACAGAAGAAAAGACCTGTGGATCAGGTTAAGATCCCATCTAGTCCAGCTTCCTGGATCTCCTAGTGGCCCCACCAGATGCCTCTGGAAGCACAGGAGACAATGAGATATCTGTCTGATACCACACCCCTATATTTAACATGTTGAGGTATAATCCCTTTAAGCCTGAAGATAACATGCCCAGTATCTCCACCATGTTTTGTAACCTATGATGGACTTCTCCTCCAGGAATGTGTCCAATCCCCTTTTTAAGGCATCAAGGCCAGAGGCCATCACCCCATCCAGTGGCAAGGAGTTCCACAGAGCGACAACACACTGGGTAAATAAATATTTTCTTTTGTCCTCACTCTCCCAAGCCTCAATATGAGTGGATGACCCCTAGTTCTCGTATTGTGTGAGATGGAAAAGAGCTTCCCTCTACCTACTTTATGTATCCCCTACATAATTTTGTATATCTCAAGCACCTTTTTTCCAGACTAAAGAACCTTGCTTCATAAGGAAGGTGTCCCAGCCCAGTAATCATCTTGGTAACTCTCTTCTGTACCTTTTCCAGTTCCACTACGGCTTTTTTTGAGATGTGGCAAACAGAACTGTGGTGTGGTCTGGAATAAGGCAGGTGTTTCCTTCGTGACTGCCTGTCTGTCTATGAGACAATAAACAGGATAGTTTATACTTTATTCCTTCTAAATCTGTTTTTCATAATGCTTTAACCCAACTTTCTTGATATCATGTTATGAATTTAATATTTGAAAATTGACTGCTTTTAAGTTTGAGCATGGCCTTTTTATTTATGTGAGCAGCCTTGAGCCCTTGTTTAGGAGAAATATGGGCTATAATATTTTAAACAAATAATACTATATAGAGTTGATGTTATCATAAAGGAGCGAACAGAAGAGTTGTGGTACAGTATGCCACCTAAAGCTCACTGAAAGGAAGTAATGTATAAGCAAGAAATAAATAATAGTAATTTGAGCTGACAAGAAATCTTCCGGTTTTCTGACGGGATTTCCCCCCAGTCCTGCTGCGAGATACCAGGGATGAAGTGTGGAATCTTCCAGATACCAAGCATGTATTTTTTTCTTCTTTTTAGTGATAGATGAAGACTTCAAGATGATGTTGTTCACATCCACTTGCTGGTGGACTGTTTCCCCACATTGGAAAGATCTTCAGTGCACCACATGCATTCCTAATTGGGAGAAATTAGTGACAAGTGACTTTTCCCCACCCATGGTTCTAAATCTCCCAATTAGGAAGGTATGTAGGGTGCAATAAAACCTCTTGTTCTCTCCAGTCACTGATTGAAGAGAGAAATGGAATTATAATGGAAACTTTTAGCTAAAATCTGCTCTCCCCCAAATTGCAATCCACAGGTATTTGTATAAGTGTTAAAGAACAAGTCTGTTCTTTCTATTACTTCTCCCTGCTGAATAATTTCTTTTCCAGGCTAAACATAAGGAACATTTTTACCCGTTCCTCAAGGGATATTTTTCCTTGGTCATTGTACCAAAAATACTAAGTGCTGATCTCTTGTTACCTGAAAAACTGCATTCACATAGTGATTAGAAATCATCAGAAGCAAGCAAAGATCTGGTAGGGAAAAACTACAATTTACCCAAAGCCCAGCAATTCAATCCATTTTAATTAGAGATTGACTTGAAACACCAAAATAGTGTGTTTTGTAAAAATTCATTTCGTTTGGAACTAAATAATTTTTTTAAAAAAAATTCATTTAGTTCTTCCTTTTGTTTTTTATGTTTTTAAAACTTTTTTAAAAACTGACCAGCTACTAGCTGTGTCAGCACTTTTGTTTTTAACCTACTACTGCCAACCAGCTGGCCCATGGGTCAGGTTGGCGCTTCTCCCCCCCCCAGTACCGAACGGCTGGCCCATGGGCTGGGTCGGCGCTTATTTTTATTATTTATTTTGACAAGTGCCCATCACAACAAATGCAATGAAATGTATAGGGATGGGCATTTCATTTCAGATCCAGTAGGTTATGAAATGAACCACATGAGCCCAGGTGGTCCTCGGAACCGGCTGATATATTCAGATCCAATTGCTTTACCTTTCTCTGTCTTGCACAGGGTTAGAATCCAATGAGGAAGCATGCTGCGATGTCATCTGTGCTAGAGCTGTGATGCTGGCCAATCAGGAGCTGTGCAGAGACAGGCGTCATCCTGCCTCCCTCTCTGATTGGCTAGCAGCACGAAGCAGGAAAGATGACGTCCCAGCATACTTCCTCGTTAAATTTTAACCCTGTGTGAGACAGAGGAAGGTAAAGCAATTGGATCTGTGTGTATCAGCCAGTTCCATGGACCACCTGGGCTCGCCTGGTTCATTTCATAACCTACTGGTTCCGAAATGAAATGCCCATCCCTAGAAATAAATGAATGAATGAACCAACCAGCCAGCCAACCAACCAAGGAGAGGCTATGTTTCATCTTTACATGAGTGACTATCAAGAGGTTTTCACTGACCAGTGGTGGGAGCATGAGCTTGCCTACATATCTGAATAGAGTCACTAGGAGTTTCCAGTCTGCCAAATGGAATATGTAGCTGAAGCAACCCTATTTGGTCCCCCATTAGCCCACTGTCAGAAGAAGGGGGGACAGGAGGGGGCAACAAGGGGGGTTTGTTTTGGTTTTCTCATGAAACGGTTCAAATAGCAGGCTAAATACCACTCTGATCACACTCTGAAACTCCTCAAGGTGCAAGTGAGTTGTGCTTTCACTTTCAGCTTCAGTTTTACCAGCAGAAGAAAGTAATGTAAGGTTCCTTATGAACTAAGACATGAGTATTCAGGTGCTCTTCAGAAGAGAATATAATAAGAACATAAGAAGAGCCATGCTGGATCAGGCCAAAGGCCCATCTGGTCCAACTTCCTGTATCTCACAGTGGCCCCACCCAATGTGTCCGGGAGTGCACGAGACTAGATATCTGTCTCTTCATACCACTCCCTTGCATCTGGCCCTTGAAGTACCCTGGTTTTAGGCCTGGAGATTACACATCTCCCTCATGTTTTGTAACCTGCGATGGACTTATCCTCCAGGATTGTGTCCAATCCCCTTTTCAAGGCATCCAGGCTAGATGCCATCACCACATCCTGTGGCAGGGAGTTCCACAGACTAACAATACACTTGGTAAAAAAAATATTTTCTTTTGTCTGTTCTGACTCTCCCAACCCTCAGTTTGAGTGGATGTCGCCTAGTTCTGGTATTTTGTGAGAGGGAGAAGAGCGTCCCTCTATCCACTTTACCCATGCCCTGAATTATTTTGTACGTTTCAATCATATCCCCCCTCAGGCATCTTTTTTCAAGACTAAAGAGTCCCAAATGTTTTAGCCTTTCCTCATAAGGGAGATCCCCCAACCCAGTAATCATTTTAGGTGCTCTCTTCTGCACCTTTTCCAGTTCCACTCTGTCTTTCTTGAGATGCGGTGACCAGAATTGTACACAATACTCCAGGTGCGGCCTTACTATTGTTTTGTATAATGGCATTATAATGTTGTCTGTTTTATTTTCAATCCCCTTTTTGATAATCCCTAGCATGGAATTGGCCTTCTTCATTGCTGCCACACATTGGGTAGACACCTTCATGGAGCTGTCCACCCACATACCAAGATCTCTTTCCTGATCCGTCATGGATAGCTCAGAGCCCATGAGTTGATAGATAAAGGAGGCAGAGTTCAGGCCAAAGTATGCAGTGTTACCCATCAACTGCTTGGGCATTAGTCTATTATCATCAGTGTTACTAGGTTATTAATTCATTAGGCTGCCATTAATGAAAGTAACTCATTTCATAACTTGTGATAAGACTGCCATGTTACCATGGGTGTTTGTGCACCACTGGAAAACTGAACCCCAAAGCATATTTTTCCCATATCTAAAGTTCACAAATACAAGATTAGCAACAGTAACAAATTAAATATATAAAAATGCCATTGCTTCCACTTTCATTACTCTGCAAACATCTAGATCCTAGCAAGAAATACAGCTAGATAAACAAAGGAACTAAATTTATATCATATACGGTAATGTTGTGTGCCAGAGAGTCAGCCCTGGAGGTTTTAGCAGTTAACTATTCCAGATCCACTGCTTTATTTTCTTCTGATGGAATGAATATCATGAGGGTTAACTGCCAGACAGATAGAAAAAGAAGAGACAGTAATTATTCAATAAGGTTTCTGGTTGCATGGTTGTACTTCTTGGTCTGATGACTTGTCTGATACTACATCTGATAAGAACATGATATGAAGTTATTACAGTATATCTGTCAAGCACAGTTCTATATCAAGTACACATGTTTCAAGCACTGTTAGTTTATTCTATATCTGTATTATACAGTAAACACTCTTAACATTTTACACGACCAAGTGAATATTATTTCAACTGCTGGCACACACAAGACCTGTGAAGATTCTTCACAGTCATCCAGGTGAAGTTATCCAGAGGTTGAATCATGGCAACTAGACTTCTTTTCTTGTTACATGGAATTGTTTCACTACCCACTCACATCTCACATAACTTCTTAAGTCTGGTAGGACTTGGATTGGTAGGAAACCACCAGTTTGAGGATCATTAGAAGGCCAGGTGTGTGTGAAAGTCTTCCCAACACCAATTAAGCAGGGTTGTTAGCGGTGTCCTTCCTTCTGGAGGTATGAAGCGGTCCTCATTGGTCTGGGGTAGATGAAAGGGCAGCGTGCCTTATGTTTCTCATGTTGCTCTTTCATCTACCCCCAGAAAAATCACAACCTCATCATACCTCCTCCAGGAAGGACACTGCTAAGGAGCCTATTCAAACCAGGGTGAAGTGAAACCGACATGGAGGATAAACAGGAGGTCTCCTACTGTTGGGTCACGGAACAAGGGCATTGTGGGAGAAATATGGGGATGCCCTGTAGAGTCATCAGAAAAAGGAAGACATTGTAATATTGAAAAACTATTCATAGAGAATACCAGTCATGTCCTAGAACAGGCATGTCCAAACTTCGGCCCTCCAGAAGTTTTGGACCACAACTCCCAGAATTCCAAACCTGTATTTCCAGTGGCAAAGGACTGTGGGAGCTGTGGTCCAAAACATCTGAAGGGCTGAAGTTTGGACATGCCTGTCCTAGAGGGTGGACTCAGGTAATCAAGAAAGGGACTTTGACCTTCCTGTTGCTACATTATAATGCAATAATTGGCACCCCCACGTAGCCATGAATTCCTCCCTAAGGACTGGCTGATGAAGCTTTTCTAATGTCCATCAGGAAATCCTTTCTTATCACAGGCTCAGAGCCTGAGGGAATCTCCTACACCTGAAAAATTCTATCTCCTCCTTTTGTCTCATTCCTAATCCTCCCCCCTCCCCTCCTCCCACTACAGAACCAAGCAAGACAACAAAGGGACTTACTACAAAGTTTGTTTCCATTTGTTTCACAAACATTGGACTTGCATCCAGATCTTCCTTGGGGACTGTTGACCAACTGTGGACTTTTTGTTTACCTGAAGCCTCGCACCATTGGACAATTTTGTATTTCCTTGTTTACTTGGAGCTATACCATTTGCCCATTTTGTATACCTGAAACACACCATCGGGTTATTAGTGTCTCTTTGCTTCATATGAGTTCATATCTTTTGTCCATTTGAATGTCCGAAACCCACCTCCTTGGTTAATCTTGTATCCTTTTGTATACCTGAATCTGTACCTTTTGTTTTAGCCTTTTACTGTATGCCTCCTCCTTGTGTCCCACACCCCCTCCCCTTGTGAATCAGGATCTATAAAGCACCTTTGACCCTGTTCCTTGCAGCAGACCTCTGCCTTGCCTCTTGAAGGTGTGTGTCTGTAGTTTCTTTGATGGATCCATTAAACGAATGCAACTGGACTCTCTCTGTGTCAGATCTTCATTGGCAGTTTAGATCTGGTGTACATTTCCTGGAGAGTAGCTCCAGTGACTCTACCAACACTATCTTCCCATGACTGAAGAAACTACTTGGAGGACCAGTGAACTGTTTTGATCTTAAAAGAAAAGAAAAGAAAGAAATCCAGTTGTCATAACTCTACTTCCAGTTAAAGGAGAATACCATCCACAATCTATGTGGTTTTTAACGTACATTTGAGCCGCTGTGTACAAACTCTTATATACAGGTATTTCAGCAAATTAAAGACTTGCAGCCAGGTCATTAGTGGAGAAGAGGGTTTCTGTTCCAGCTCATTAGTACCTAGTTACAAACGCTTTGCAGATTTGATGCCAGTCCGACATTCCTGACTTCCTTGAGGGGTTCTCACATAATAAACACATGGCTGAGGAGAGCAGTCGTTCCTGGTGCAAATAGTAAGACGAGTAAGAGGCTCACCCTTGCAAACCATTCAGGGGCTGAAGAGATGGTAATTCAGTCCCCAGACCTGTGTCTGCTTCCACAGGTCTCATTTCAACCCACAGGTCGAAATTCATATGACATTTAGGGTTGGTTATGAAGGCATCCTTGTCATAGTCAGCAAACCTCTCTCGGAAAGATCACTGTTCATTTCAAAAGGATCTTGGCGCTGCTGTTTTCTTTCGAAATATCTCTATCCAGAATTGAAAGAAAGCGTCAATTATGCCGCTGCTGATTCTCTTTGGATACTTTGGAAGGCCAGCTGTGTTGGAAGCGAGTCTTGTCCGAGCTGGCAATTCCGGTTTCCATTTTTGTTCACAACAGATGAGAGGGAGTCATATCATTCTGCTGCCTTATGCAGCTTCGTAGCTTTATGAGGATATGTCATAAAGTCTTAACACAAAAGCCCTACTGTGAGCAAATTCAAAAGAGAGAGACTGGAGACAGTGAGGTAAGAACCAGTAAACAGAGCTGACGATTACTACATTATGTAAATGTAATTCAGATTCCCACCCTCAACCACAGTGGACAATTAACTCATTTTTCTACTACTACTATGCTACAACTCCATTGTCATATTGCTAAGATGGCCGTTTTTGTGACTACAGC
>JAHTLZ010001548.1:0-16282 GCA_023846285.1 Phrynocephalus versicolor | reverse complement strand
GCTGGAAAGCAAATAATGTCTTGGGCATTTAAAATATGTGTGTGTGTTGTTGTTTTTAAGTTGACTAACTGAAGGGACAAAGCTCTGTGCGCTCTCATACTGAATAAATGGGAGTCAAACTTCGATGAATTTACCTTTCTTATTTGCTCTTTTTAGTATCCTTAACATATCTGTTAGTTTGTCCATTATTTATTTGTTTATTTTTACCCCACCTTTCTCCTTGGAAAAGGACCCAAGGCTTACAATAATGAGGGGCAATATACAGTACAGCCCAGAACATTTAAGACATACTCAAATTAGTAACAGGAAATTAGAAGAGGCATCTTATAACATTTAAAGGTAACATTAAAGCTACAAATAGCTTGCAAAAAGAAAAGAAAAATTCCATTATGAGGGCTGAAAACTAACATGGAAAATACTGGTGTTCATGCATTGTAATCCATCTAAAAGACACATAATTAGGGCTAATTGGCAGGCCCTTTTAGGCTAAGAAGTAGTACCAAGATCACTTTATAATATCCACTTATAAGCAACTTCAAATCTTGCTTCTATAAGACATTCCTGCACTTCTTGACTTGAAATACCTGATAACAGTGCAATATCTTCTTCTTGTTGTTGTTAAATGTGGTCAAACCAACTCTGAGCCATGCTGACTCTATGAATGAACAATTTCCCATAAGTCCTGTCCTAAACTTAAGGCTGTGATTTCTGTTAGGAACTCAATTTATTTCATATTTGGTTTTCTTCTTTTTCTGCTCTCTTCAACCCCTCCAACCTTATTGTCTTTAAAAAACTAGCTACTCTGGTACATGCAATGCCTCCTCAAGCACTTTGGTGAAACTCCCTGTATCAACCTGGCTAACTCTACAGGCCATAGCTTACATTTATGGACTATCTTCATAACTTTATAGAATTTTATAAACCTCTGGCGTAGATCCATCCCAAACCAGAACTCTAAATTCCAACTTGTCCCAAGTCAAAAAATGGTCCACCTGCTTCATTGTTTCTGTTGCCTTTTTCTGCAACCCTTGAGCTGGGGCTATCAGAACAGGATACCCAACTATGGTCCCTCTGTAGATCTATGATATTTTTATGTTGTTAAGACATTTAATAGCAGCTCTTAACCTGGGACTGTGTTTACTCTTTAATATAATAATAATAATCTTAGAATATGTTATACCAGGCCTGCCCAACAGGTAGCCATCAATTAAAAAAAGTGAGGGGATAAGTTCTCCACCCCTCCCTCCCCCACCCCAAGGACCACCACTGCCCCAGCAAAGTTCTGGGTCTGCCAGCCCACTGTCTCAGCCCAGCGGGGCAGTTTCAAGGGGCATGGCACATTGAAATCTGTTCCCTCCATAATGGATTAATTGGTTTTCCATGTATTCCTATGGGAAACCACTGCTCTACTTACAAAAGTTTTTACTTATGAGCATGTGCTCGGAACGGATAAAATTTGTAAGTAGAGGTTTTAGTGTAGGAGCCCTCAGGCACTTTGAGCTGGAAAAAGTAGACCTCGGTTTGTTCAAAGTTGAACAGCCCTGTGTTATACTAACAATCATAGAATCATAGAATCATAGAGTTGGAAGAGAACTCAAGGGCCATCCAGTCCAAACCCCTGCCATGCAGCAGCCCCCATCACAGGACTCCCAACAGATGGCCATCCAGCCTCTGCTTAAAAATCTCCAAAGAAGGAGACTCCACCACTCTCCGTAGCCGCATATTCCATTGCCGAACAGCTCTAACCATCCTGAAGTTCTTCCTAATGTTCAAATGGAATCTCTTTTCCTATCGTTTGAGACCATTGCTCCATATGCTAGTCTGTCTTGAATACATCTGCTTTCTATTTCTGTAAATATTTCCCAATACACAGTATTTTATTATTAAATTGGGCCACCATTTGTATGAAACAGCAAGCATAATTCTCTTTACATTGCATAATTTACATAATTCTCTTCTTCGGTTAGAACCAACATCCTTTCTTCAATTTACAATGAGAATGATTTTTAATAAATGTATGCACAATAAGGCTATTAATGCTTCAGATGCATAAAACTGCGGTAATCTCAAGCCGGAAGTATGTATAAAGGGTCTGTTCTGATGCCCTGATACTCAGGGGACCAAAGACACTGCAAATAGCTGAGATAATGATATTGAAGTAGCCTGCTTCTGGTAAAAAATAGTCTAATCAACTTAATGTTTCAATTTGTATATAATTTTGCCTATAATTCATATGAGATACCCTGTGTGGTGTAATGGATATAATAATAGACAAGGACTCTGGAGACCTGGATTCAAAACCCCGCCCAGCCACGGAAGCTCAGTTGGGATGTGGAACTGGTAAAAACACTCCTTAAATATCTCACCTACCTTCAGGAGCCCTGTTGGACTGCTGTAAGTTAATTTTGACTAGGTGCCACATAACACATATTTCATAAACATTCATAATTTTAAAGTGAGCAATGGTCTGATATGAATAAAGAGCAGAACAGAAAGACATGTTAGGCTATCTGGGCTCAAGCTTTGGCTGCTCCATACTGACACACATGCACACCCATGGTAGACACCATCACCAGGAAAGGACCAGTCTTCATATATTGTAACAACCATATCCAAGATAACTGAGTCATGTCTATCCGTATACAACATGGCATTAATTAATTGAGCTTTACATAAGCTACTGGTCTGAGGACAGATTATGTATGTGGCCACATGGCATGCACACATCAACTTTGTGCTTGAGATTCCCATGTACACCACCTTTTCCATGTAGGATATGTGTCACCATCAAAAATAGGGGAGCTTTCATAGACTGGTGTTATGCTCCCTTGCCACGGGATAACTTTGTTCCCTGGTTTCCATGTGTTGTTGGCAACTGTCTAAGAGCAACCAGAAATAACCTTACTGTGATCCCCCCCATTCCTACTGCCCACCTGTTCAAAACTGCACACTCATGCATAGCAACGATGAATGCAAAGTAGTTGGCTGGGGATGAGCCTTAGCGTTTATTGTACACTCACAGAGAGCAAAGAACCTCTGCTACTGTGTTGCTAGCTGTAGCAATTTCAAGGTCCTGCAGCTACTCCATCACATCTATTTTGGAGCAATTCCATTGAAAACAGAAGGATATGATGAGGATTCAGGCCAGGCATGTCAGGTGATAATGAAGACGTGATATGAATCTTGTTACCTACAACTAATTGTTACTACAATTAATGCTGATGGAGTTACACTGTGTTAACTATTAGGACATATCTCGAGCCTACTATTATTAATTACTGCTGCTGGTGTTGGTGGTGCTACTACTACTACATACCAGGTTGGTTAGAAATTTTGCTTTGCAGATGATATTTCCCATCACCAATGTGAATTTTAACAGTGTGAAAATAATTTTGTAAAATAACTCCCACTCCTGCCCTTTGGAGAGCCAACCCACATATAAAATTGTATCTGGGGTGGAGTGGGGAACCTGCCATCAGAGCCGGTTCTGCTGTTTGCAAGTGAATGTGCGCAAATGTGTTCTTTGTATTAAATACATTAAAATGGCACAACGAAGGGACAGGAACCAGATATATGGAGAGTCTGAAAGTACAGTGTGGTTGTCTTCAGCCCCAGATTAACCATTAAGCAAAATAGGTGCATGCTTAGGGCATAAACAAGGGAAGGGGGCACCACAAAGGTGCCCCCCCTTCAGTGCTGGATATACCACAGACCATGGTTCAAATGATGCACCCTCCTTAAGAAACCACACCCACCCATCTGCTCACTCCCTCAAGAGCCCCAAGAAAACATCTGCCTAAAACAATTCACTGTAAAGCTGTAAAAACTAAAAAGTATAAAGAGTTGCCTGGTAAGAAAGCTCTTCTTTTGAATAAAATGATCAGTCCTAATTGCTTGGTGTGTGTTTTTATTTTTACTTCTGTATTTGGGAGGTTGAGTGGGGATACGGATAAAAAGGGGCTTCTGGTCTTTTAAATGTTCAAGCCAAAGCAACAAACTATGGTTGTTTTAAGTTCTTGTTTGACCATTCCAGTGTGCAGATTCTGACAAAATGTGTTTACATCAATCAAAGCCTGAAAATGCAAGAGTTGGCTAGAAGACGGTAATTTGACTGTACATATGTTTTATATACAACTTGTGGTTCTTTTTTGCCATGTGCTATACAATTAAGTCGCTGTATTTTCATGCATATTAAGTCGCTGTATTTTCATGCATATTACAGTGTGTTTTTTTCCAAACTGTGGGACCTGCTGCACAGTTTCAGAGGCAAAAGCATTCATAGAGGGAATTGTAATCTTTTCAGGTCTTAGGTCATCTTGTGTATTACCTGTACTATGTGTAAAACTGTACAGGAAACTGAATCAATGTGTAAACCAAATGACACAGTTTCAGAGGCAAAAGCAAGGACGCCCACTTGGGAGGGGCCACTCACAGTTGGCAAGGGAAGGTGACAACTCTTTTAAATGAGTTTCTTCCTCTTCACTAAAATACATTTGTTTTTTAAATTTTAACATGTGTATTGTAATTTAGCTGCTTTATTGTGTATTTATTTGGTTTGTTTGTATGGATTCTGATATGGCCGAAATGGCTAATCAAATAAACTAAACTCTAGGAATCATTGCATGTGTGTCACTTTACAGAAAGTGCAATATGGAATTTAGCCCAAAAGCTCTTCCTCCGTTTTCTTCCGGACACCCCTTCTCACGAGAGGAGGGGGGATACCCACAACAGCAGCTGCACCCATGCTTTAGAGTTTAAAGTCCCCCGGCCGGGTCGTTCCCCACGTGGGTGGGTGGGCGTGCGTGCCTGCCTCAGAGCCCCGACTCCTGGGACAGGAGGCGTCTCGTGAGGCACTGCCGTCCAGCCCCTCGCTCGGCGAAAAATAGGGCAGAAAGGGGGAGGCAGGGAGGCAAGTGCACTTGGGAACGAGGATGATAAACCTCGCGCCGCCTGCACCTGTCCGCCTAGGCTCCTGCCGCCGCGCGCCGCCCCAACTGGCGCCGCAGCTGCCCGGGGCCGCCTCAGCACGTGCCCAGCGCGGGCGGCCACACGCCATTCGCTCTTGCGCAGCGGCGGCGGCGGCGGCGGCGGGCGTCTCTCCAGGCGGGAAGGCCTCGCTCCACGGCGGCGCCGATTCCGCGCGTGGCCGGCAGGCGGCGTGGCGCGGCCCCGTCGGCGGCGCTCTCGGCTCCGCGTTGGTGGAGGGACTGGAGAGGTGCGGCACGCAAAGCCGCGGGAGAAGAAGGCAGAGCTTGCGGCGGCGGCAGCAACAGCGGACGGCCAGGCGCGCGTGGAAGCGGACGTAGGAGAGTCCCTGGGCAACACGGACGCCAGCCAGAAGGGAGCCGAGCGCCTGGGCATCTTGTCGGGTCGGCAGGAGACGAAGGAGGGCGCTGGGGAGAGAGAGAGTCTGCCAAGCAGGAGATTCGTCGGGGATTGGTAACCGGATCTGCTGGGACTTCCAGGCACGGGCTCGATGGCTGGGCACGGGCGATGGAGGGATGCATAGCGCGGGTGAGTAGAGGCCAGCTGGTTGCCCGGGCGCTTGATCAGGAGGCGAGGCGGAGAAAGCGGGCCAGCAATCTCTCTCTCTCTCTCTCTCTCTCTCTCTCTCTCTCTCTCTCTCAATGCATTACCTGCGTGTGGTGGGCATGCTGTTGACTTACACCCCACGCGCGCGCGCACCTTCCTTGCCTTCCGCGCTTGGGGGGGGGGGCAGCCGAGCAGGCACCGCCGCTTGCTTGCTCCTAAGGAACGGGACGCTGCGGGGCTTCCCGGTGGTTTTGGCCCCAACCCCCCCCCGCCACTCCCCCCCCCTCCAGCGTAAGTGGGCATGGCAGGCAGGCAGACACGGCATGGCATGGCATGGCACCGCCGTGACGCCTGGCTTCGATCGCGGACGCACCTTGCAGTGGCTTGGCTGAGGAGCCATGAGGCTGGGCATCGGTCCGGCCGGTCCGGCACGCACGGAGACGTGGGAATAGCGTCTCTGATCTGCCGCCTAACACGGGTTTTCGACCAGGCAACGGCGGTCAAGGAACACGTACGAGCTGAGGTGGGGGGGGGGCGTTCGCTTTCCCTGCGATTACACAGCGGGAAACTTTTAATTTAATAAAGCACTTCCTCATCGATGTTGGTGGATTAGGCAAAGCGAGCCAATGGGGGTTATTTGTTATGGGTGAGGAGGTCTGTGATTGATGAGGAATCCTTTGAAAGGTGATGGGACACCCCCCTCTCTTCTGAACTGTACGTGGCCAGAAAAATCTGTAACGCTTATTGAATCAAGTTAAATCAAAGGAGCAGGGGATCGATTACTTAAATTGCTGAAGTCGGATTATCCCTTATCCTTATTGCTGTGTAGAAAGGAAAGTTGTTCCCACTTTTATGCCACCTTTCCCCGTTTTAGCTTTTTAAACGACTGTCCCTTATTCTCGGAAGAGTTGCCGTTTACCTCTGTGCCCTTTCGCTTCCGCTGAGCTGGGGAGCCGAGAGCGGTGGCCCTGAGTTCTGAAATGTTCATCTGCAAAACATGCCGCCTTGTCCTTTGCGTGGCTACTTGAGAGTCAGATCGACAGGGTTCGGTGTGGCTTGTTTCCAGAGGAACCTGCGCAGAGTTGTGTTGATCCTTGCCTGCGCCTCTCTCCGGTTCTCTTGGGCTCCCTGATTCTAATCATGTTATGCGGAAGTAAATACGGTGTAATCTAGCTTCTGCGTTAATGGGCAATGAATGATGTTGGGAGGGCATATCCGGGCACAAAGCATAAATGTGTTAAAAAGGCTGTCACTTAGCTCCGGGTGAGTTCTACTGGACGTAGGAGGAGGTACACCTGTGTAGAGGTGTGTTTGGATTGCACATCATTAGTCCCTGTGATGAAAACGAGACAGTACAGACCTACAGAGGTATTTTGCTGAAAGATCTTTCACTAAGACCTCAGATTTCCTTTGCAGAGCAGAGTTATGAGGATCTTATAATTCATCCTTGAAATGTTTCTGAAGCTAAAGGAACAATTTCACATCAGGTGTAATTTTCTATCCGCCAAAATTGTTTTTGCTTGATGCTGCTGTTGAACCCGGATCTGGTTTGGTGAGAGCTAAATATATGTTTCTATGTGTGTCATTTACAGGGTATTAATCTGTAGAATAATGTGAAATGTTTTGGACCCTTCTTAGAAAAACAACCCTCTGATATATTATTTTACATTTTTCATTTGTTGACTACTAAAAAAAAAATCATTGTTTTCCATACTTTTTATATAGTGTTTTTATATGAGTTCTGTAGGTACACTGTCAAAGTGTTACTTAATAATACCAGCATGTCTGCGGCTGCAGTAATTAACACTGCAATGGGGCAACTGCCATGTATTCTTAGGGATTAGTTGAATACTGTGTCCTGCATACTGAAAGCATACAGCCCACAGCAATGTTGAACGTGATGTGAATGAAGTGGCACCAGATTCCTGTATAGAAATTCTGGATGGAAGGCTAATGTATCGGTTCTTCACTTGCATCTGGGAAGATCTACTTCATATCTCCCTTGATCAGCAAGAGAAGGAAGAGCCTGGTCCTTGGAAAACCATACACTAACAAGGTTTCCATTTAGAAGTGGGGACATTCACATCAACAACACATGCCCTTTAAAAAGTGCAACCATTAGAAAATCATACACTTTGGACAGATGCTCAACAAATACAAACAAATATCTACCCAGAAAGTGTCACAACCCAGTGCAAAATGCTGAAGGGATTATTCTGAGTTGTGCAGTAAGAATGGAAACGAAATGTCTCTTCCAGCCATAATACAAAGAGGTGCTTAAATGGATATGATCCGGCTAGTGGGCATTACTTCTTGTTGAGCCTTCATTGGATGAAACCATGTGATGAAAATGTTATTTAGTGTTTCTAAGTACGTATTTATGTCTACCTAAGGTAGCACTAATGATTGCATTTAAAATTGAGTCCTTTATCTCAAATGGCCCTTCTCTTCTTTATGTTCCAAAACAGGAATGTTTGTTTGTTTATCTATCTATCTATCTATCTATCTATCTATCTATCTATCTATCTATCTATCTATCTATCTATCTATCTATTTATTTATTTATTTATTTATTTATTTATTTATTTGGCTTTTATATTACCTGTCTGGCTACCAAGGCCACTCTGTGCAGTTCACAACACATACAATAGATAACAATCTAAAACAAACAGAAAAGTGACAAAAAGCAAGAGATCAAAATTAACATCAAACTCATAAATTTAACAACATAAAATTAACTAAAAACAATAATTTAAAAGCTAGATAACAAACTGGCAGTGTAGCACTGAGATAACTGCTGTGTTAAGAAATTATCAGTCTAAAGAGCCAGGTTTTCAGTGGCTGTTTAAAAATTCCTGTGGGGGGGGGCAGGTGGATGGCGAGTGACTGCTGAGAAGGGCCAGTTTTTGATCTTCTCTTCCCAGGTCTCTCTTGGGGTCTCTCAACCATCTGGCCTGGGAATATGGTGTGGCACAAGCAGATCTCAGTGGAAGGAGGCGTTCTGCCATTAAGACAACAAGGATTATGATAAAAAGGATGTTTTGTGTTCAGTTTTGGTACTACAGTGATTTAATCAGTTACCTAAGCTTTAGGTCAAGCTTCTGCCTTTTTATCTCTCTGAGAAGTAGTACAGGTACAGCTCACATCTTTGAGACAGTGGTGAATTTCTTTACTGTATGGATGCATGTAATGTCCTGTCTATCTAATTGGATTCTGACCCTTTTGTTACCTCATACTTTAATAGGTGCTCTTTTGATGGCTTCACCGATAAGGAGCAGTGTATGAAATGCTCTCATAATTGTAACTTTCATATATCCTCAGTCATAAGTGAGCACTTATTTGCATTATATGAGAGAAATACTGTGAGACCATCTCTGCAAGGAATTGTTGCCTATGGAGAATGATTGCTAGGTTTGGAGAGAGACCATTATTCCATTAGCAAAGCAGAAATTCTGAATGCAAGTCTGCTTTCAAACAGCCTCATGGCACAGTGGTTAAACTGCTGTACTGCAATCAAAACTGTGCTGGCTCAAGGTTCACACAGCCTTCCATCCTTTTGGTAAAATGAGTACCCAGCATCCTAAGGGAGCAATGTGTAGCAGCATAATTAACTTGTAAAACCACCAGAGAGTGCTTCAAGTGCTGTGGGGTGGTATGTAAGCAGCCAGGTTTGCTCTGAATTCGAATCCTTGACATCTCCAAATAGCAAGTGACGGGGAAAGTCTGAGAACCGACATGGCCACCCACTTCCAGTGAAAGGAGAGAACATTGAGGAGTCAGGGATGCACAATGATTGAAGGCAACTTTTAGTGTTTCTTATCTAGGTTGTCTTCTGTGTGTGCAGCTTGTCAATTGAATGACAGCTGAATGCTGTAGATAGAATACTTGCTATGACATCTGATGGTGCTATGGAACAGTGGGGAGCAGACACACCTCTTTTTCACTGGGGGTTTTCTTTTGATTTTAATCATCAAAGTTATCTGTCAAATATCAGAAGGTTCTGAAAAATTGTGCTATAGTGGTAGCATCCAAAGTGAAGCTGCTGAGCGGAGGGGCTGCCAGGGATCATATCACGCCGATTCTACGTAACCTGCATTAGTTACCAGTTGTTGCCCAAGCCCAATTCAAAGTGCTTGTTTTGGCATATAAAGCCCTAAGTGGCTTAGGACCTAGATATCTGAAGGACCGTCTCCTTCCATATGAACCTACCCGGCAACTAAGATCTAGCCAGGGAGCCCTCCTGAGAGAGCAATCCCTCAAGGAGGTGAAAGGGATGGCCTGTAGGTCTAGGGCCTTTTCGGCAGCTGCCCCCAGGTTATGGAATGCCCTCCCAAGTGACATCCGCCTGGCGCCAACATTGATGACATTTCGGCGCCAGGTAAAAACCTTCCTGTTTCTGAAGTTTTTTAACTGACATAACATAGATTGTGGGTCCTGGTGGCAATTTTAGTGTTTTGTGTTTCAATGTTTTTATTGTTTTTATTGTCCATTGCCTTTTTAACGTTTTAAATGTTTTAACTGTTCATTTTAATTGTAAGCCGCCCAGAGACCTTTGGGTAGTGGGCGGGATATAAGTAGTCTAAATAAATAAATAAAATAAATAAATTTAGATCTCTTAAGAAAAGAAGTCCAGTTGTCATGACTCAATTTCCACAGAAAACCTCACCTGGATGACTGAGAATCTCATTTACTTTTATTATCTTGTGGATCTCTTGTGGTTTTATGTGAACTGCCCAGAGTTCCCTCTTGGGAAATTCGTGCGGTATATAAATAAATAAATAAAAATAAATAAATAAACAAACAAGAATCTTCATAGACACCCAAAATCTAGTAGTAGTTCTATCTATATAATGCTCTCCCACTTCCACTTTGATAACACAGGGCACTTTTACACGACCCCTAAAATCCGGGGCAAAGGGCTCCCAGATCCGGAGCATAAAAATGTTTTCCCACCAGCTCCGGACTTTAAACAAAACAAAGTATGACCACGCCCACCTAAGCGCGTCCCAGCGCATTTTTCAAGTACCTGGTCTCCGAAGGTGAAACATTTCTGATGCGGATGTAAAGCAGTGAGTGCTGGGCTCTCCTCGCCTTGTGTTTGTTTTTGGTTTTTTTGCTCCTGCCCCTTTAAGAGACTGAAAGAGAATGGTTCCCGGAGCAGCTGGATGGCAGAGTGGAGGTGAGCCTACATTCTTTTCTCCCTTTTTTTCTCCCTCCCCTCACGCAGACAGGAGCAAGGAAGTGCGGAGGGGTGGGAACACAGGAAAAGCGACAAACCCCCAAGATCTCTGGTCCAAATTTAAGTTGCCAGCGGATCTTAGGGGTCGTGTAAAAGTGCCCATAGTTGGTTTCCTCAAAATAATTTTAAGACATAAATGTTGGTCAACTTTGCCAAGTCTCTTTCCCCACATTAAACATGGTGTTGCTTTGAGATGGCTCTTTAACTTCAGGTGTGACTAGTTGAGAATGCTTCTCTTTGTAGATATGGAAGCATCACCATACACCTGACTCTATGCTGACTTTTCAGAACATTGTCCTGATTGGTTCTTGACCCAAATAAGTTTGGTTTAGGCAGTTTATTAACTTTGAATGGCAGACTCTTTCTAAGAAAAATATCCATACTGGAATTTGACAGGTGAGGTATGTTTCCTTTTAATCTCTAACACATACTGGACGAAATCATATGGAAGTTTTGTAGGACCAACTTCTAGCCAGAATTAAGTCAAACATAAACTTCTGCTCAGTTAGTTACAAGAGCGAAACACCCACCCATTAGAGGAAGTGGGAATTCTTGAGTGTACACTCAGTCTGTTTCCCATGAAACAAGGGGTTACGCATATGATTCTATAATCCCTATGTACCATGAAGAAAGAGGCACATTCTTGACAACAGAGGCCTTGATTTCAGCCATTAAGTAAAATTGCTTCTTTTTAATCTGGCCCTGATTATTCCTAGTGAGTTTTGCTAAATTTGTCCCAACTTTCAAATGGAACACATGCTTTTTGTATCACCCCCCCCCCCACTTCCTCAGGTGAGCAGGGACTTGTAGTCTCGATAGAGCCAATTTGTGGGTGGGAAGGGAGGTGGTCAAGGACTATGCTGCTTCGTTTGATATTCAGGGTGTTAAACCTTATCCGGCACTTTGAAGCAGTCCTTGCCTCCTGATACCATCATCTGGTGTATTTCATCTCACCAAAAAGATTCTCAGCACCTGATAGACAACATCCTGTATCAAGGTTGCATTTTTGGTGCAATGCTTTGATAAAGATAGCAAGTTGCTATTGAAAGCTCAGCTTACATTTTTTGTTTTAGTAGTGACCAATAAAGGTATCACCTAGCCTACTTTTGAATTTGTTTTTCTGGTCACATGGCTCAACCCACTTTTTTACTTCTGTGCGTATGATGTTCTTCTTGGTATTATTGATACTCTAGAGCAGCAGCTCCCAACTGGGAGATCCAAGATGTTATTTGACCAAAATTCTCAGAAATCCTAGCCAGCACAGCTAGTGGGGAAGGCTTCTGCACACTTTACTCTGAGACCATCTGGAGAATCAAGGTTAGGAACCTTTGTTCTAGAGCAGGGGTGTCCAAACTTTTTGCAAGAAGGGCCAGATTTGGTGAAGTGACAATGTGTGGGGGCTGACCATTCAGCCGCATTTGCCCCCCCCCCCCGGCTGGACTTTGCAGAGGCCTAGGACATGCAAGGAGGCAGGGAGGACGCTGCAGCAACAGAGCTGGGGGCGGGTACGCTGGGCTGGGGGGACAGGAAGAGAGGCAGGAAGGGCAGGCAAACCATAAAACTGCAAGCTGACATCTCCATCTGGTATGGGGTGGGGCCAGCTGGTGGGGATGCATGACAGGCTGAGCCAGTGGGGAGAAGAGGCTGTGGGCCACTCAAAATGTGAAAATGGGCCACATTTGCCCCCCCCAGGCCTGACTTTGGACATACCTGTTCTAGAGTCTAGAAAGAAATGTTCACTGTGCAAAAAAAAAGCAGTGACCATTGGAAGAGACACTGCCTTGCTGACTGCACGCAGTCCAACTCTAAAGAAAGAGAAAATATGGAGAGAGTGGGTGATCTTAGATTTTAGAATTTATGGGAATGCGCAGGTCCATGTTGGTACAACAGACATCATCAAAGCCCCTAGGATGACATATCCACCTACATACAAAACAGTGGTGTACAGAAGGAAATACTATTTGAATCATACCAGCAAAGTTTTGTATGCTGGTTTCTTTCCAGTTAGGAAATCATGGCATGAAGTCCTCCTGAGACATGCCATATTTCAGGTTTAAGCCCAAAAGCAATCTAAAAACTTCCATTTCATGCATAATATAGTGCCCATCTTGTTTTCCCTGCTGTGAGACTGGTACCAGGGTGTATCCATGGCATGATGTTCAAGTCTTGTGCCTTTTACTTTTAAAAGTGCTGTAAATAAGATATTTTAAAACCATCATGTTTTATTTTTCCGCCAAGCTAAACATCCTCAGTCATCTGTTGCAAAGAGTTATAGTTTTATTGAATCAAATTTAAAAGTCTAATTAACAACAAGGATGTTTTAAAAGAGCTCTAAGAATAAACTAAGGAGGAGTGTACTGAGCAACAGTTTTACACATAGTTCTCGACAATTAATTCTGGGTGTTGTTCATTGCTTTTAGTTATTCAGTAGTTATTATACATGGTGTTTCTTTACATAAACTATGTTAAACTGTTTCTGCAATCCATTTTTCTTTTTCTCTTTTTGATCCATTAATTGCTACAGGTTTTCTTGACGTGTTTACATATTTAAAAGATACAGTGCTAAATCCATAGCTGGAAGTCAGCTTTCTGTTTACATTGTTAATATTAATTTGCCAAGGAACATTGCTCAAAAAAATAAGATGGCCGTGATAGGAAAGAGTTGGGTATGGGTGTTTTTTTTTTTTTTAAGAAACAGAATGTTTAATTACCCTGTGGGACTTATTAACACAAAATGCTGGCTAAGGAAAAAAAAACTTTCATTTTAATATAAAATATTTACTGCATACAAATCTGGAGCCAAAAGTTTAGGGAAAATAAAATCGTGCTTCAAGTGGCTGGAATCTTGTTGCATGGCTGCACATGTCCATCTGGGATGATGTCATCAGGTGTGACAAATTGCTACTAATTCTAGGCTCCCTTGGGTGATTTTGGGGTGCACACCAATCCAATGCCTGTTGTATGCACCTGATGATTCAGGTTCAGGGCATAAAGGAAGTTCATAAAAACTAGATATGCATAAATCTAGTACAAAATTTTAAAGGGCTGTTCATTTGTATTAAAATAACTGCAATGGTCCCATGCCCAAGAGATCAGAAAACTACCCTTGTATGCATTCCCCCCTCCCCCATTCAGAAATTCTTGCTTGATACTGAGGCAGTAGGTCTATGGACGTAGGTCACCTGGGACTCACTTCGCAGGGAGTTTCTACAGCTTGTAAAACAAGGAGCCCAAACTCTCCCTCCTGCCTGCGTGGATTGGGGGGGGGAGGGGTTGAGGGAATCACGGAAGCTGCAAGCGTGCTCTGGAAAGACGTTGCTACGTTTGGAAGAAGGGGGCCGGGGGGGTCCTGAAATTGGTAGCGGGCCGGGTTCAGGACCCTGGCGGGCCGGATTTGGCTCATGGGACATAGTTTGAGGGCCCCTCAATATGACAAGCCTTATATAGCAAAGGGCAGCCTACATGTTACTAAAACCCATGCCAGCAGTCTAGAACAGTGTTGGCGAACCTATGGCATGGGTGCCAAAGGTGGCACTCGGAGCCCTTTCCATGGGCACCCGACATCACCCCTTCACAGCCACCTGTATTCAGGTTAAATTGCTGTATTGGCACTTTGCCGAAAAATTAGTGTGTTTTGAATCGCCGTTTGGGCACTCGTTCTCTAGCAGGTTTGCCATCACTGGTCTAGAAGATGCTGTCTTTTGCTCACTATCATTCACCCAGTGACACCACACAAGGGAAAATCCCAGAAGCTGACTCCTTGTTTCACTTCTCACCCAAACACAAAGCAGTTGTCAGGACTGTTTTTGATGGGTGTCTAATAGGGCTTTCAAGATATGAGAAGTATTTAAAGAGTAGTTTTACCCAGTGACTCTCCATGGTTGAACAGAAATTTCATCCCAGGCCTCCTAATTTCCTCTTCTGTCCACTACTGGGTGTCTCGCGGTTGTGTGAAAATGTATAATCTTCAGCATCACAAAAGAAAATATTCCAGGTGAAAAAATTAACAGCTGTGGAATACCAATGAATTCTGTTTTAAGTCTCCTTATAACTTTTATTATAATTACGTAACAAAGATATGAGTCTTAAAAAAAACTTTAGATCAGTTGCTGAGGAGGTGCTGAAACATTACCACTTGTGTGGTTTTAGAAAATCATCTACAGTTGCTCAGGTGTCTGAACAGATTTTCCACCTCCTCCATAATCAGTGTCAGGAATATAGAACTTAATGATTTAGTTGCTTGCTAGGGATCCATATAGCTTTGTATCTGTATTTCTGTATGTATAAAGAGAGGAAAACCATTCACACATCTTTGGAATATGTTTATCACCTCCTGATTTCCTTGGTTGTTCCCCAGTAGTAAGATTCTTATTACCTCAGCAGGGCTCCTTCTGCTTCTAACATAACTGTGTGTCATTCTATTTTATTATGTTTATTATTTTATTTATTTCTTGAACTTCTATACTGCCCAATTAGTGCAAAGCATTACTCAGAGCCGCTAACAACGAAAGTGATATAATATAAAAATAATAAAGGAAATGTAATAAAGTAAATCAAACCAATAAACATAAAAATAAATCAGTCAGCATCAGACTGTAGAGCGGCAAACACGTTTTGGCAGCCGTCATGAAAAAATGGCATGAGAAACTTAAGTATTATTTATTATTATTTATTATTATTACTTATATATTATATTACAGTACATATAAGTAGAACATTGTCTTCAGGAATCTCTTGAAGGTAGAGAAGGAGAGAGCCAGGCACAGCTTGACTTGAAGCCCATTCCAGAGGGGTTATGCAATAACTAAGCAGACCCAATTTCTGGAGGAAGGCTTCTTGGCTTCTCCTAATGTGGCAGTTCGTAGAAGCGTGGCCTGTGAGGATCTGATGGTGTCAGTTGATGTTCCTGGGGAAAGGCGCTCCAACATTATGTGTGATGGCTTTGAGGTTTGTTTTGTTATAGGAGGGCTGACCCTAAAAGGAGATTTATAAGTCATAAACAAGAATGTAAGAACATAAGAAGAGCCATGCTGGATCAGGCCAAAGGCCTATCTAGTCCAGCTTCCTGTATCTCACAGTGGCCCCACCAGATGTGACTGAGAGCGCACAATACTAGATATATATCTCCTGATACCACTCCCCTGCATCTGGCCCTTGAAGTACCCCGGTTTTAAGCCTGGAGATTACACATCTCCATCATGGTTTGTAACCTGTGATGGTCTTGTCCTCCAGGAATCTGTCCAATCCCCTTTTGAAGGCCAGATGCCATCACCACATCCTGTGGCAGGGGGTTCCACAGACTAACAACACACTGGGTGAAAAAATATTTTCTTTTGTCTGTTCTTACTCTCCCAGCCCTCAATTTGAGTGTATGTCCCCTAGTTCTGGTATTTTGTGAGAGGGAGAACAGCTTCCCTCTATCCACTTTACTCATGCCCTGCATTATTTTGTACGTCTCACTCATATCCCCCCTCAGGCACCTTTTTTCCAGACTAAAGAGCCCCAAATGTT
>JAHTLZ010001544.1:0-21698 GCA_023846285.1 Phrynocephalus versicolor | reverse complement strand
TCTGGCCCTGATAACAACCTCAAGGCAGGATGCAGGATACAGATGGACGGGAGGGGGCGGAGGAAAGAGGGGGTAAGTGTGCTGCTTTGAGTCACGTATGCATTGTGAAGGGAAATCAAGGGTGAATCAAGGGACAATGCGGCTTGGATCAGCGAACCAGCCTGCAGCCATCTTATCTACGGTGGCTGCCTATATAGCGAGTAAAAATTGACATATTCCTATCATACCCCCTCCTCTTGTTGTGGGCACTCGATAGAGCTGCCCACCTTGACAGCCTCATAGTCTTGCAACAGTGCTATGAGTTTGGGACCTGTTGTTCTATCTACAATTCTAGCAATCACAGACTGTATAAACCTCAATAAACATGGAATACATATTATAAAGAATAAAAGCATACATAATGGAGCAATCAATGAGCCTGCTATTGTTTTCAACCATGTTTGTGGCATCAAATCATTCAACCATTGCATTTGCAAGCCTTTCCACTCTTGAGCTGGATTAAAAGTTATCTGTCGAATTTCTGTGGCAAGTTGATTAACAACCTTCCCTACTGGATCAATTTTGAAACAACAATTGGTCAGATTAAACTTTCCACATACTCCATTCTCAGCAGCGAGGAGATAATCCAACGCTAATCTGTTTTGATAAACAGCTGTTCTTATTTGATCTGTCACTGCTGCTATTGCTGTGAGTGCAGAGGTGATGCGTTGGCCTGCCAAGTCCAGAACTGCCTGTAATCTAATAATTCTGTTCAGCATATAAATAGGAGTTCTGTATCCCCAAGAGCCATCTGCGGCCCAACTAGCGGGTCCATAAACACAGACAATTCTCTCAGAGGTCCAAATATCTCCCTCATATTCCTCCGGGTTCTTACAGGCAAAGCCTGAAAAAGGGGTGTCATCACGTTTCCTCCTGTTTAAGGGCCCATATATTGGAGCAGACAGGTACTGCTGGGTCTCTATTGGAATTAGAAAGAATGAGGGTTTTATGAACCCTAACACACATGAGCCAGACCATGACCTTGGCAGGTATTCATAGGCCATGTTGCCACAGATCCAATACATGTTTACTGGGGCCATCCACCCACCTGAAGGCGCTGAGTACAAGTAAGGCAATATTGTGACATTAAACTTCTCTGGTTGTGAGGCATTGGAGGGTGAGGTCCAGACTCCATCTTCCCAGGTACCTATGCAGGTCAAAATGCCCACAGGCACAGTACCATTTTGAGAGAAGCAGACACGACCAACTAACTGTGATGTGATGGTCCATGTCATATTCTGGGACTGGACTCTCTTGGTGACATTGCCCATCCGTGACATGTTATTATATAATTGGGGAGGGATTTCCATGGCTTCCCAAGGCCAATCCTCAGCAATGTTCGTGCCTCCACAAACATAGCAATTTGAGACACCTAATTCAGTGGCTATTGACTGTGCCATTTCCAGGAAGAGATTTTTGGCATGCTGAGGAATTTCAAAGGGACTTTCCTTCAGCTTCTCAATGGCATTCTCCACTGACCAAGTGTGGCTTTTTTTCTGGCCTTCCCGTTCCTCCTCACGAGTAATTGTCAAATATGTGAGTGGATCTTTCCCTGGCCCATCAATTCCAAACCCATATACCTGAATCTGGGGATGTGCCTCACTGATGACTAGGCTGACACGATTTCCCCCTATTCTTCTGAACTGTGACAGGTGTGCACATCCTGGATATCCTCCTGCAGTGTATGCACAAACGCAGCCCCATCCTTGGCATAGCCTGTTTGAACCACAGGGATCCCAAACTTCTGGGTTGCCTGCTCTGGCCCCTTCATGGGGGTAGCACAAATACTTATGGCTGGATTTGTAAGTGTTGACCCATTCTGCTGACCCACAGCGAATTCCCAGGCCCTTTCCTAGAGCCTCACAGGCGTCAAACCAAATCACTGCACGCCTGCCACTATTCTTCAAGACAGTGGTGGAGTTTATGTAGAAGAGAGACCCTCCACCCTCAGGATTGTCCCTCCTTGGCACCTTAGTTCTTGGCAACCCTGCCCAGATGGTGTATCTATATCTGTGAGGGATTTCAGGCTTATAACAAAGGAATTCTCCAGACAAGGTTTCACAGATGTGATACATCTTGTCCTGGTTAAGGCACGTGGATCCTGCTTGGGGACATTCAATGGGGTGCTGAGTGTAATACACCAGTGTATTTACCACCTTGTTCCCTTGAGTGGCTGCAACTATACATGGCTTGCATTCTTCTAGCTCCTCTAGGGCTATAGCTAAGCACAGAGGCATAATAAGCAAACAAACAATAATAGCCACTAATCTAAACATCCTAGCAACCTTTTGCATCCTAATAACATCAATTAGCAACATATATGACATGTAATTAAAGATAAGGCAGGTTAAATACGATTTTAGGCAACTTTTCCCAAAAGCGCTAAGGCTCCTTTAAGACTTTGACAGGTTGTGGCGGCTTTGACAGCTTTTCGAACGTTGGATGACAGTTCGCTTTGACTGCTACTGCGCTACTGCAGATCGGCTCCTGTTGCGGCAATGCTTCTTAGTGCTTGGGGAAAGGCTGTTTAAGGCTCGATTAAGGCAGGAAACAAGCGAATAAGCACAGTCTCGGACTAAATGAAGGTTATTCTCGCTTACTACTAAGGCAAACTCGTTCTTCCTTTGCTAGAAAAACTGTCCCTCCTCTTGTTTTGGAGGACGAATTAAAGGGGCAGAATGTTCAAAAGCTGCAAAGGGAGAGTCAATTCTTTTAAGGAAACACTTCAAGCGCCTATGTAAGGGAAAGACCAAGATTTTTACTTTGGCTCCCCACTGTTCGAAGTCACCTTTCTGAAGGTTAATTTCAGACCATCATCCGGATTGGGCTGGACTGTCCATTCTTATTCCTCTTCTTCTTCTGGGGCTGCCTTCTTAACACGGGTGTAATGAATCCAGGGCTTCACTTCGGCTACTTTGACAGCTGTCGGGGTTGCCAGTAACACCACGTACGGACCTTTCCACCGGGGGCACAGAGGCTGATGGTCCCAATCTTTAACCCAGACCGAATCTCCTGGCTCGAACTGATGAAGGGGCTCCTGGAGAACCACTGGTAGCCGGTTAAGCGTCCATCTATGCAAAAGAGAAAGAGAGCGGCCAAGCATCTGGAGATATTTAGCATGCGTTACAGAAGCTATACTCTCTGGACATATTCCATATGAAATCGGGATGGGTCTGCCATACACAAGCTCGAAAGGTGAGATGCCTGTCTTACTAGAGGGGGTGGTTCTGCATCTAAAAAGGGCAATGGGCAGCATTTCTACCCAACTCCTGCCAGTCTCCTGAGTAAGTTTTGACAGATGGCCCTTTAAAGTTCTGTTCATTCTCTCAACCCGACCTGAGCTCTGGGGTCGGTATGCCGTATGCAGGTTCCACTTGATGTTTAAGGCTTTAACAAGACCTTGAAGCACCTGATGAATGAAGCCTGGCCCGTTGTCGGAATTTAATGAGCGGGGCATCCCATGGGCCGGCAGATGGGCTCTTAAAAGGACCCTAACCACTTCACTTGCCCTCTCAGTCTTGGTTGGGAAGGCTTCAGGCCATCCAGTAAAGGTACACACTAATACTAGCATATAGCGATACAGTCCACATCTAGGCAGTTCTGTGAAGTCTACTTGCATGTCCTCAAAGGGTTCTTTCCCAGAGTACTGAATTCCTGGAGGGGGTAGGTGCCCTGCCCTTGGGTTATTCTTTTGACAGAGGACGCACCTGCGAGACATGTTTGAAGCCAGCTGGCGTAACCTAGCTATATACAAATAAGGACTCAAATGTCGATAAGTCACTTCTGGTCCTTGATGCGTACTCTCGTGGTGACTTTGAACCACCAGCCGTGCCAAGCTTTCTGGCACCCACAACTGTCCACTGGGCAATTTGTACCATCCCTCTGGAGTCTTGTCAAGTCCCTCATCCTCTGCAAACTTTTCCTCTGCTGGTGAATATTGGGGTAAAGTTGGGGGAAGAATGTCAATTGGGATGAGACTTAATTGCATGTCACTGTGTGTATTACTTTGTTCTTGGGCTGCTTGCTTGGCAATCCGATCTGCCAACCTATTTCCCCTTGCTTCCAGTGAGGGTCCAACTTTATGACCGTGGCAGTGGATTACTGCTACTTCCTTTGGCAGCCACACTGCGTCTAAGAGTTTTAACAAAACTTCAGGGTGTGCCACGGGAGACCCCTCAGAAGAAAGGAGACCCCTTTCCTTCCAGAGTGCCCCATGGGCATGCAATGTCAAGAAGGCATATTTAGAGTCAGTGTAAATGTTGATCTTTTCCCCTTCTGATAACTCCAGTGCTCTAGTGAGAGCTATCAGTTCTGCCAATTGGGCTGATGTATTTGGAGGCAGCTGTTTAGATTCAATTACTGTGTCCTCCAGTTCCATGATGGCATACCCTGCCTGCCTTTTCCCATTGATAACTGAGCTGCTGCCATCCACAAACCAGGATCTCCACTGTGGGTGAGGGGTGTCACGTAAGTCTGGGCGGGATGAGTATGTTTCATCCATGACCTGAATGCAGTCATGAGAGGCTGATTGATCACTAATTGGCAAGAGGGTTGCTGGGTTCAAACCCTCTGTGGTTTGAAACGTAAGACCTGATCTTGAAAATAACTTTTGACACTTTGTCATGGCAGCCTGAGATAAGTGATAGCCTCCTTTTGCGTCCAACAAGGGCAGGATGGTGTGTTTGGTCACACAGATTGTGGCTTGTCCGAAAGTAAATTTATCTGCCTTCTTTAAGAGGGCAGCCAAGGCCACCACACCTCGCATGCAAGGGGGAAGTCCCCTCTCTGTTGGGCTTAAAGTCTCTGACAGGTAAGCCACAGGTTGTTGCCAGCTCCCCAGCTTTTGGCATAAAACTCCCTTGGCAATGCCTTCCTCCTCATCCACGTATAAACTGAACAATTTGCCCGGGTTCGGAAGCCCCAAGGCGGGTGCAGTAATTAAAGCCTGTTTAATTGCCTTAAAACTCTCTTTTTGGTCGGGTCCCCAGATGAACTCATCAGTCTCCTTGCCTCTTAAAGCCATATTCAAGGGTTTTGCTAGAAGACTGAAGCTGGGAATCCAAATTCGACAGAACCCAGCAGCCTCCAAGAATCCTCTAAGCTCTCTTCTGTTCCTAGGCTCAGGAATTTGGATAATTGATTGTTTCCTCTCATCGCGCAATTGGCGCTTATGCTGCGAAATGTCAAAGCCTAAATAGTGCACCGTCTTTTGACAGATCTGAGCCTTTTTTCTGGTTACTCTGTAGCCTGCTGCTGCTAGATGATTCAGTAAATCAACTGTGAGCTGCTCACATTCTTCTCTGGTGGGCGCCCCAGCCAAAATAGCATCAACATATTGGAGAACGATTTGCCCTGGCTTCCTAGGGAAGTTCGCCAGGTCCGATGCCAAAGCGGAACCGAACAATGTGGCCGAATTTTTGAATCCTTGGGGGAGTCTCGTCCACTGGAATTGTCCCTTTGTGCCTGTTCTAGGGTCTTCCCATTGAAAAGCAAAAATTGGCTGACTCTGGGGGGCTAGCCTGCAGCAGAAATAGGCATCTTTTAAGTCCAAAACGGTAAAATAAGCAGCTTCCGGCGGGATCAAAGACAGAATAGTATAAGGGTTAGGTACGTTCTGATGGAGAGATTCAATTGATTGATTAACCAATCTCAAGTCTTGAACTGGGCGGTAACTTCCATCAGGCTTTTTGATTGGGAGAAGGGGCGTGTTCCATTGTGATTGACAGGGGACCAAAATGCCATAGTCTATCAGCCTCTTAAGGTGGATCCAAATCCCTTCCGCTGCTTCTCTTCCTATAGGGTATTGGGGGATCGATACTGGCCCCGCAAATGGTTTAAGCTGTACAATGATAGGAGGAATATTCCGGGCCATGCCTGGTGGATTATTCTCTGCCCATGCCTCGGGGTTAACCTTGTCCAAAAAGTCTTGAGATAGCTGGGCTGGCTCTTCCTGAACCACCATCAATCGCCACCTCTCCCTTAAGGGGTATTCTATACACAACTCGCCTTCTGGCACTCCATTTTCTGTGGTCATGTGAATTTCTCCCTTGGGAGTGAAGTTAATCTGAGCCCCCAACTTAAACAGTAAATCTCTGCCCATCAAAGGGACTGGACAGTCGGGCATATGCAAGAATTTATGTTGAACTATCTGCCCTCCTAATTTGCAGGTGACTGGCTGCATGAAATAGGCACGCTGCGCCTTTCCTGTAGCTCCCATTACACTAATTGAAAGGTTCCGATCCAGTGGTTTGACTAGCTGGGGAATAACTGAATGGCTTGCTCCCGTATCCACAAGAAATTGCACTGATTTGTTCCCCGTTTGCACCGTGATCAAGGGCTCCCGGGAGCTAGAGCCCTGCTCCTGTCAATACTGACTATCTTCCTCCAAAGCCATCACGTTTTGGTAAGGTGGGGTCCATGCTGGTCCCTGTCCTCTTTGGGGGGCTTGCTGCGCTTGACTTGGCTGTGCTGGGGCTTGACTACTTTGCTGGAATTGACCCCCTTGTCCTCGGTTGCCTTGGAAGTTCCCTTGCTGTGTGAAGTTAAAGGGACCTCGCTGCTGGTATTGATTGTAGCCAGGGGCTTGTGGCTGCCAGGGGCGCCGTGGACCCTGATTAAAACTTCCCCTCCTCTGGTTCTCGGGGTTCAAGTAACAATCCTTGCGCCAATGTCCTATCTGGCCACAGAGAGCACATTGATTTCTCATTAATGGCCCACGTGCACTCCCTGGAGCATTGAAATTGCGGGGGTCAGAAACCTGATTCAGTGCCATCACTTTCCTGGCTTGCACCTTGCCTTTTGGGGCGCTCTGATCCTCCTCTCTGTTATTGAACTTCGTTTGTGCTAACTGGAGCATCCATTGCAATGACTGACCCATGAAATTCGCCTCTTTCTGGATTCTTTTTCTTATGTCTGGGGCGCTCTGAGCAACAAAAGCAGTCTTAACTATACTTTCCATAGCAGGGTCTTCTGGATTAATCGGAGTGTACCTCCTAAATGCCTGATATAATCTGTCCAAATAAGCGCCTGGTGACTCATCAGCTTTTTGAATGACATCATTCACCCTTGCCATGTTAATTCTTTTCCTGCCAGCAGCCCTGATGCCCTGTAAGATGGCCGCATGGTAGTTTCTCAGAGCTGCGCGCCCTGCATCTGAATTATAGTCCCAATCAGGTGGAGTGGTGGTCGGAACTGCTGCTTCCGCTTGTGCCTGAGAGTCCCCCATTGCTACTCTAGACTTCCTAGCCTCCTCGAAAATCTTCCGGGTTTCCTCTGAGTTAAATAACCCCTTAATTAAGTGTTGAACGTCCTCATATGTAGGCATGTATACATTGAAAATACTGGACATTGTTTCAAAATTCTTATCTGGATCTTCCTCCAGACTCGGAAGTGTGTTTTTCCAGTTAGTTATGTCGGAGGAAGTGAAGGGTACGTGTTGCATTGTGAAGGTTCTTGGTTGGTTCTGAACTACTGGGTCATATACACGCCTTAGGGGCATCACTTTTGCCTGTTCCTCAATTTTCCTCTGCTCAAGAAATTCCTCATGCTTCCTGGCTGCATCATATGCCCTTAAAAGGTATCTTTGCCTCTTTGCCCAGTGCCTCTCTCCTGCTGCTTCCAAGGCAAAATTTCCCACCTCCATCACGGATTCCTTGTACTTCTTTATTAAATCTGCCACCCTTTGGTAGTCATCTTCGCCCCATTCAACGTTCCCTCTCAATCTAAAACGAAATTCTTCCTCAGTCTCCTCCTCCTCTTCGTCCCCGTCCTTCCTGCCTCCTCGGGGTTTGCTCCTATCCTTGGGGATCACATCTGAGGGTCCTGGTTGAGGGGACCCCTCATCTTTGGGAAGACCACCTCCTCCTCCTGCGGGGAGCTGGGCCTGGGGTTGCACAGGGGGTGCTGCTGGATTGCCAGGGGGAGCTGCTGCATAAGGAGGCGGGGGCACTAGGACATCATAATCCTCTGGACGGGTCTCCAAAACGGGTCCCTTTTTCTTTAGAGCAAGCAACTTTGCCTGCGGAGGTAACTCCCTGCAACATTGAATCCAGGAAGGGTTCTTCTTTACATTCGCCTTCCAAACTTCGATGTAGGGAATTTGTTCAGGGTAACTTTTAAGGATTTTCAGCCACAACTGCCTAATTATAATTTCATTAAACGATCCCTCCGCGGGCCAATCCCCCTGAATAATTGGCCACTCAATTTGGCAGAGCGTTTGCATTCTTTCCAATTTCATCTTGATCCCAAAATCAAAGTTTCTTATTGCTGCGTGCCAATTCAGAAGGAAACAGTCCAGAGGAGTTGCTGGCTTGCTTGATTTCTGCCCCATGGTTTTTATTCCCTGATCTTGGGAGTGTTCCTAAAGAATACCCACACACTGTTGCGTGACTCGCACCTAAAAGCTTTTACACAAGCACACACACACACTCATTCTGGCACCGACTCGGGGAGTCGCCCCCCATGAGAACTGCGGATGCCCAGACGTCGCTCGGTCAAAGAGGCAATCTAACGCCCCCACCTTCCACTCTCTCACAGATTCACTGAGTCAGCAACCTCTCAAATCACCCACATTTCCCAAACCTCCCCACCTAACTAGTGCCCAATGCCTACCCCAATCTTATTAATTTCTAAACTAAAGCGTCGACGACCAAAATTGCCTTTTCCACCACACACCAAGAGGGTCTCCCGCCCCTCACTTAAACTCCTGAGGTGTTAGAGCACAGCTCTTCTCCCCTCTTCAAACCCAAAACCACCACTCTACCAACCCTTTACACACGAGGAGGTCACCTCCTGTCTTTAGGGATCCCAGAGAGTCACTCTCCTTCCCCCCACGGACCGGTCCTTACCAAATCGTCTTCAAAACTCTTCCCCAAGCCGGCAGCTTAATCGGTTTTTCCTCTCGAGCGGTCCGTCTCCACCTCCACGCTGAGTGAAGAGTCCCCCCTCGCAAGATGGAGGGTGCGCGCTGGAAGTCTCCGCAAAACGTCAGGCTGTTCGGCTCCCGCTTGATCTGGCCTCCCTGCTCAAAAGGGGGGGGGGTATCCCGGACGAGCCCCCAGAATGAAAGAGAGATACCCCCGGGTCAAGAACCGCTTTCCCACCCGAGCAAGGGAGTTGAAAGATCACGCCAGAGACCGTGGATCGAGGAAAAAGCTTTACTTCTCTGCAGAGAGGAGCTCAGTCAAATATCTTTGAGAATCTGAGCCCGCAGTTGTACGAGTCAGTACATATTTTATAGAGACAATTTTTCTGAACCCCCTCCCGAAAGTCCGGTGAGAATCGGATGCATCTGCGCGGAGAAATCAGCAAAAAATCATATCAAAGGGAAGCATATTGATACATTGTTAACACCCACTTTCCCCCAATTTTCAGTTTACATAGCGCGCCTACGCGTTGGAAGTCATTAATCAAGTTGCGCGGCAGCGCCACCTATCTGCGGCTCGCCTGGTAATGCAGGCAGACAAGCGCAAGAGCAGAAAGCGGCAAGCGCTCTGTCGATGCATCGAGGGAGCCGCTTTTCCGCTCTCCTGCTTATCTCGGTGGTCGTGTTGGGCAGGGGTCGTGACAGTTACGCTTCTGGCCCTGATAACAACCTCAAGGCAGGATGCAGGATACAGATGGAAGGGAGGGGGCGGAGGAAAGAGGGGGTAAGTGTGCTGCTTTGAGTCACGTATGCATTGTAAAGGGAAATCAAGGGTGAATCAAGGGACAATGCGGCTTGGATCAGCGAACCAGCCTGCAGCCATCTTATCTACGGTGGCTGCCTATATAGCGATTAAAAATTGACATATTCCTATCAGAGGCATTCAAGAGAAAAGGATATCTGCCACCTGGCAGATATCCTTTGATTTTACTTCCTGCCTGGAGCAGGGGGGTTGGACTTGATGGCCTTGTAGGACCCTTCCAATTTCATTTGTCTATGGTTCAATTATTCTAATAGTACATCTTACTATTTAAGAGATGATACTGTATTTGAAGCTTGCACATTTGTATGCCTCTACAGCAGCAGTTCTCTCTCTCTCTCTCTCTCTCTCTCTCTCTCTCTGTGTGTGTGTGTGTGTGTGTGTGTTTATGGCCATGGAAAGGAATATAGGGTGGATCAGGATTTTCTTTTGAGCTGCCTAGATGCCCTGAGCACATCCAATCTCCCCTGATATGGGAAGCTAAGCAGGGTCGGCCCTTGTTAGTACTTGGATGGGAGACCACCAGGGAATACCAGGTGCTATAGGCGGCTGGAGTAGGAACTGCCAAGAAAACTCCATGGACATGGGGTCACAAAGAGTTGGTCACAACTGTAACCACACAACAGCAGCAGCAGCAGCAGCAGCAGCAGCAGCAGCAACAACAACAACAACAACAACAACAACAACATGGTGAACTTTATAGGGTAGTGTATGAAAGATTGCTTCAAGGCTGTGATCCTCTTCATATGTGGAGAACCCCAAGGAGTTGGGTGCACTCCCACCACCTACCCTTCCCCATTTGAGAATCACTGCCCTTCAGACTTGTTTGTACCATTTGTGGTTTACAGTTGTGGTTTACCCTTCAAATGTTCACATTTTATTCACAATGCTTTCTGTTTTGATTTTGATTTTGATTTTTACTCTTGTGCAATGGTGCGAAAAGTTTAACAATAAAAAATAAAATCCTCTCTTCTCTACTCTCAAACCTACAACAACAGCAGCAGCAGTAGCAGCAGCAGCAGCAGCAACAACAACAACAACAACAACAACAACAACAACAACAGTGTTGGCCACAGTGTTTTCTAATCATGCTTTTTTTTATTTCAAGCATTGACTTTTGTGCTCTTGTACAAAAATGTGTCTTCTTGTTTAAAAACACACAACATGCAGTTGGCATCTTTGGGCAACCACAAACCATGAACCATTACAAACCACCATTTTCCAGGTTGGTGCTCACCTCTAGTTGGAAACTAAATTCTCCACTGTGCCTCTCAGGAGATGTACCAGTCTGTGTGTCTTTGGGCAAGCTCCAGAGCCCCCAGAAGAAGGACATGGGAAACCAGTTCTGAGTACCTTGTACCTAGAAAACCCTGGACAGGGTTGCCATGAGTCAGAATTAACTCAACACAGCATACAACTAGTATGACTATGACTTCATGAACTCAGAAGGTACCCCAAACCTTGCAAGTGGGCAAAGCTCTTAGGCAAGGTCTGCTTGCTCTTATGGTATCTTCCTAGGAGGGTGTGGGCACACTGGCAGAACAGCTTGTTATTTGACTCAACCCTTCTTCTCACAAGAGAAAAAACATGGCTGAGTGGAAACAGAAGGATCACTCAAGGGGCTGTTGAAACAGATTGCACAAAATATCAAGACCCCTTTGAGCCACAAACCAGAAAAGGGACCTTGGTATCCTAGTGGACAGCTCAATGAAGGTGTCAACCCAGTGTGCCACAGCAGTGAAAAAAGCAAACTTAGTGCTAGGGATCATTAGGAATTGTATAGAAATGAATCAGCCAGTGTCATTTTGCCTCTTTATAAGTCTATGAGGCCCTATCTGGAGTACTGTGTACATTTCTGGTCACCAGACCTCCAGAAGGATATTATGGAAATGGAAAAAGTGCAGAGGAGGGCAACCAGCATGATTCGGGGACTAGATCACCTTCCTTACTATCTGAGGCTGCATCAGCTGCACCTCTTCACTCTTGAACGATGGTGCCTAAGAGGTGACTTAATTGAAGTTTATAAAATCATATACGGTGAAGACAAAGTAGATAAGGAAAAACTGTTTTCCCTGTCTTACAACACTAGGACTAGGGGGCACTCCATGAAACTTTTGGGTGCTAGATCTCAAACAAATAAGAGAAAGTACTTTTTCACCCAGAGGATCACTGGTCTGAGGAACTCCCTGCCAGAAGAAGTGGTGACAGCTGTTAGCCTTGACAGTTTTAAGAAAGGATTGGACAAGTTAATGGAGAACAAGGGTATCAATGGCTACCATTCTGGATGCCTAAGGACAACCTCCAAGTTGGAGAGAGAGGCAGGATATCCCTTAATGCCATTTGCAGGGAATCGTAAACAGGTGAAGACAGCTGCTTGGGAATACCCTGACAAAAATGGTGAGCCACTGTGCGAGACAGAATGCTGGACTGGATGGGCTGTGGCCTGTTCCAGCAAGGCTGTTCTTATGCTCTTATGTTAAGTGTGAACCACATCGCTCCAAGTTCCTCCATCGGGATGTTCTCCCTGAGTCTCGGGATATGCAAAAACGGGTAACTTTGGCAAGACTACTGAAGGCAGAACATTTGTATTCTGTCCTTATCCAGGCATGGTGATTATGACATTTCCCCTTGGCTTTTCCTTTCTGCCGATGCGCGTGTCATTAGGAAGCTTCTTGGGGGTACATTTCTGTCTTTCCCTCCTCCTCCTCCTCCTCCTCCTCCTCCTTTTCCTTCCCACTCAGCTCTTTGATGTAAAGTTGGCCAGCACCCAAAGGGGATAAGCCTCCACGTCACTTGATGGAGTCAGACAGCCCAGGTTCCACTTTAATATGCAGGCTTATTTCAACCGTAGCAGGAAATAATTAGAATGGCTCCAAACCTGTGAAGTGCAAACGGGAATAAGCTTCCTCCGAATCACCGCTGCCTCTCTTCTTTCAAAACATTTGCTCTGGTGCGCAGCAAGCTTCAAACACTCCCCAAACACATCAGACAGGGACGCTTCCAGCAGAGCACAGCGGTAGCTAACTAAGCACCTGCTTAAGGGAGGTGGAAAACCTCCTTTGATGTTTGCTATGATTCGTAACATACAGTAAGTCGTCTTGTTTGTTCCTTCATCTTCCTGACCAGATCTCAAAGATCACGGGAAAACATTTTGACAGTTATTTTTTCTGCAGTAACTGTATTTCTAGGATAAGGCCCTGAAATTATTGAACAGTTTGTGTTGTTCTTTCAGAAAGCAGCAGGTAGGACGTAGCATATAACTCAGTTAGAAAACCCTTATCCTGTGATCTGGAGGCAACCAGACTTCTTCTCCTGAGAGACTGAAGCATTTCGCAGCTCGCCCAAACAGCGTCATCAGTCTGAGGAAAGCTAGTTGCGAGTCCTCCATTTTATAGTTCCCTTTGACCTCTTGTCACCCTGGTTTGAGATAGGCTCTTAAGATGAACAATGGCCTGAATAGGCTCCTTAGGTAAACAATAGTCTCAAAAGGCCTTTAGGTGAGGTCTTGTGTTGTGATGTCTTTCTTGCTGGAGGTACCTAGGTTTGAGAAATATGGGGTCAGAATTTTGGTGTGACTCTGAGAGTGTGTCAAAGTGCTGGTTCTAACCTATGAAGCCATAAACGTCCTGGGACCAAGCTATTTCAAGGACCACATTGCCCTTTATGGGCCTGCCTGGATATTAAGATCAGGGAAGGCCTTTTTTCGGCTGTGCGGGAAGCGGTGCAGGGATGAAAGGGGTTAATATGAGATGATCCCCCATCCCCCCCAACTGTGCCAAGGTCTGGTCTACTCGGGAGTAAGGGTTTGCCCCATTCCCCCTACTTTCCTGAGGCTGGGGGGGGGGCATGTCCAGCAGAAACAAAGTATTGAATCCGCTGTCAATCACCCCTAGCCTTTGTTACCAAGCCCCTTCGCTTGGACCGGGTTTTTTGTATTGTGCTTGTGACAATATAAAGGATTGCAGCTGGATGCGGGGGCCTAATTTTGTCCTTGCCTAATTGATGTGTGCTCACAGTATCGGGTGCAGGTCTGTCTTTGCAGACACACGTCTGCTCCCAATTCACACACACACACACACACACATTTTTTGTGTCCTCCACACCTCCTCCTCCTTCTCGCCACCCCACCCTGCAAAGGCTTGGCGATCATTAGCCCACGGAAAGGAGGAGAGGGAAGTGTGTGATGGGGGTGTTCCTTGGGGGGAAAATCTCATCACTGCTTCCCTCTCCTCCTTTCCCCAGCTAACACCAAGCCTTAGTCAGGGGAAATGAGGAGGGGGAAATGTGCTATGGAGGTTGTGCTTGTGGGGAAAAAACATTGCCTGCTTGGCGCTTTCTGCATGCGGTGCGGTTTGCACAGGAGAGCCTTCCCTGGAAAAGGAGACCCACAAAGAGGGCATGAAAAGGAGAGACCCTTGTTCCCCTCCCCCACTTTTCCCTCCAGGATCTGCCCCACCCCTTGCTGTGTGGGTGATACACGGGGGGGGGAGGAGAGGGCTCGAAACTCTAGCTATGCCAATGTCCATGGCATCCCAGGTGGCGCTGGTAGTCCTGAACTTGAGTGTGAGAATTTCTTTGAACCGTTTCCTTCTTATAGAAACTCTTTCAGAAGGGGATTTCTTTCACTGAAAATTGATTAAGACTGAGAGATTTCCTAATAGACAAAAGGTGGGCAAACACAGACAGAAGCAGTTTAGTAAAAGTCAAGGCTACATTTCAAGTACAGTGCAAATCTCTAATCTGTCCCAGGTGGATGCATGCCTCATTCACATCCTATTTGCAGTACTGTTGACATGAATACTGCTTGTGAGGCTACCTTTAAAACTTCTTGTGTACAGTATATCACAGAAGTGAGGACACCCCTTCACATTTCATAAATATTAAGTATATCTTTTCATGTGACAGCACTGAAGAAGTGACACTTGGCTACAATGTAAAGCAGTGAGTATACAGATGGTATAACCGTGCAATTGTGCTGTCCCCTCGAAATAACGCAACACACAACCATTAATGTCTAAACTGCTGGCAACAAAAGTGGGGATCCCCTTAAGTGACCAAGACAAAATTGGGCACAAAGTATAAATATTTTGTAAACCGCTCAGAGAGTGCTTGAAGTGCTATGGGGCAGTATATATGCAGAACACTTTGCTTTTTTGCTTTTTTAACAAGGACAGAAATATGAGACCCTCAGGAAAGATATATTTCTTGGTTGAATACTGTTGTGGTGCTCAAGAACAGATGCATAGGAGACAAACTGATGACTTCCTGAGTAAAACCAGCTGGAGCTAAACCAGTGTTAAGTTGTCACTCGGTCACTCGGAATATGCTGCCACGGAGGGTGGTAGAGTCTCCTTCTTTGACGGTATTTAAGCAGAGGCTGGATGGCCATCTGTCGGAAATATTGTGAAGGGGTTCCCGCTTGGCAGGGGGTTGGACTCAATGGCCCATGAGGTCTCTTCCAACTCTATAATTCTATGATTCTATGATTCTATCCATTCCACCTTGTGCTATGATGAGACGGAGGATGTGGAGAACCTTTAATGTTCTCATGACCGCGAATGTCGACCGGCGTGATAGCAGACCAAGGGCTCATCTGTTCACACAAAGAGCCAACATTGGGTTTGGACAGACATGATGTAACCAGGAGGGTTCTGGAAAGGCTTCTGCTGGTCAGGGTGGTAGTCTCAGATTGCAGCCTCCCTCTTCCTTTGACCATAAGCCATATGAGCGTGAGCTGAAGGGAGCTGGAATCCAACGATCTTTGGCTGTAAGTGAAGAGGGTGGCCTTCCACTGCAAAACTCAATGGGACCAACAGTGAAATCTTCTTCCATCACTAGTGATGCCTGGGTACCATTCAGCTGAGGAAACCAGGCCGCACATTTTTTACCTACAGCAAGGGGGCGGCTACCCACCTTCCACATCACGCAGCACCCACTGCTTGCATTGACTGCTTCACTTTGCCTGACTATAGGGCCAGCCCTGGGCCACAGTGTCTCCACCCACCCCTGCACTCAACGGTGGAAAAAAATAAACTCTGTGCAATGCTTCCCCTCTCCCCCCCCCCACCAACACCAAAGTGTGTGGATAACTCTCCATGTGCAGACCAACCTGTGATTTGAGCAAAAGTTCAAGTTGGGCTCATTCAGTTATTTTTGTTTTGTTTCGATAACAAGAAAAGACGCACGTGTTTCCTGCTTGGGGTGAGAGACGCACAGTCAGGATATGGACTGTTAACATGACAAATGCAATTATTGTGCGGGAGGAAGTTCGTTCCGGTTGGCGGGGAGTCTATTTTTATTGTACTGTCACTCTCTTTGGATAGACTTTCCCTGTTTTGGGGATATCCTGGAGCAGAATTAGTGATAAGAGGAATCTTGTTCAGGAAGTAGTAAGTTTTAAGGAAAAGGGGGGGGGGAGGAATCCACAACTGAGTTTGCTTCAAGCAAATCTGGAAGTAAAGGCAGTGAGGGTTTCCTCACCCTGCCTCAGTCACAGAATCTTAGGGTGTGTGTATGTGGGAGGGAGACTGACAGCCAGTTCACTTGCTTTCTAATAACCCTCCTGCTAAGGGATGCTCTGATCCAGCCCTGTGCTGGGAGAGGCAGCTTTGGCCGTTACTTCACGAGGTGCCTCGCTTCGAATCGACCTTGCCTTCTATTTGAATTCGGAGGCGGTCACGTGGTGGTCACGTGGTCTCCCTTCGCTCCCACCCCCGTTTCTCTGTACTCACGCGGGGCATCGATTACTACCTCACGTGCTCCCTTCGCATTAGAAAGCTGATTTGCAACGTCCGGTTCCACGCTCCTTTTATTTTTTTTAAAAAATTTACTCGGCGTATCGATGCATCAATGCTTGGCTGTCATTCACGACAGAGCATGGTTACTGTACGATCCTGTGTTTTCTGCTCCTAATTTATATTGTTTTGTCCATTGTTTCCTGGCATCATTGGCAGCCCCCCCACCACCGCCGCCACTACTCGGGGGGAGCCCCGCATGGCACAGCCGCCCGCCCTCCGCCGCTTGCACGCTGCCTGCCCCGGGTGCCCTGCTCTGGCCGGGCGAGGCGGCAGCGGCTCCTCCTGCTCCCGCCGCCGCCGCCGCTACTCGCGCGAGGAAGTAACAGCACAAAGCAATGAAACGATATAGCGATGCATCGATATCCCTGTTTGAATATTTTTTAAAAAAACTTGAAATAAAAGCCAAAAACCAAGACCACACGTGACGTTGGGAGCGAAGCGAGATGCGAAGCGAAAAGATTCCCGGCCCATGGCAGGGGAATCACTCACCCCGGTTGGAGCACGGTAAAGGGGGCGTGGTCGGGGTGACATCGCAGCCAAAAAGGAGGAGCGTGCGGACTGAAGCGATCGGTTCGCACAGAAATGACGGCTTGCCGCGAAGCGAGCAGCTCGTGAAGTAACGGCCTTTGTCCACCTAACCCGGGAGACAGGTTTGACCAGTTGTCACGTGCTCCAGAACGGACCAACACAACCCTGGGATAGTAGGTCACAGGGTTTGAAAAGGGCTGAGGGCATTTAAGGAGCACCAGTGACATCCTGAATTTAAGACAATAAATTGTGGCCCAATTTAATCCCACAAATGTGTCTTGACTCTTTATTTCTGGGATGGGTGGACAAAGAGCAATCTGGCTTAAATAAAGCCATGGTGGATGGCAACTCCAGCTGAGCCCTAAGGGACTGGTTATTAGAGGAGCGAAGCTGGCTGATTGTGGCTTCTTTGCAGCCCTGTCCTCAGGCTCCCAGAATTAGCAACTAAATCTGCCCTCAGCTATCTGCTGAGGCCCAAGAAGGTAGCATGTGTTGCTCACACTTTGTTCCCCATGGGGTTTAAGAGGAGGAAAGCAACACGCTGAGGAACCTAGATTCTCTGGCATGCAGTAGGGTTTCCTCACCTTCATAAGGACCTGCCCTCTCTCACCACCTGATCTAGGCCTGGCCACCCTCGGGTGGACTTTTGAGCTTAGAAGCAGGTTGTTGTCGGTATTAGTTCGCTGTTGTGTCAGCAAATCGGAACTGGCGTATAGTGACCCTAATGCGGTTTTCAAGTGAGTATTTAAGGAGTAGCTTTACTAGTTCTACACCCCCCCACACACATAAGACTCCATGGCTGAGTGGGGATTTGAAGCCAGGCTTCATAGTCTACCCCACCATGCTGGTTTATACAGTAGAACCCCTGTATCCACCGCAGATATGAAAATCCATGGATAAGAGCTAACACGCTTATCCGGGGTGGCAGTGGTGGGCAAGGAGGGGGTGGATGAATATCAAGGGGCCATTCCCCCCTCCTGCCCTGCAACCCCCATTGCCCCCTGCCCTTACCACCAGGCCAGTCCTCTCAACATGGAGGAGGGAATCTCTTCCGCAGTTGTTGCAGTGGTGTTGGTGTTGGCGGTGTTGGCAGAAGAGGCTCCCACACGGACCTGTGGATGCCTGTGGGCAGCACAGGTGCCTTTCCTTCTGCCACCACTGCTAAGACGTCAGGTGGGCGGTGAGAGCAGCTCTTCTGCCACCGCCAATGTCCTGGACAGGCGGTGTGGGCATCTCTTTCCCTGCTACTGCAGCCACTACCGCTGTGCCGCCCGGGCTGGTGCACCACTGCCATCCCTGCCCCCCCCACAGCCACTCGCCATCCATGGATAACTGAATTAGCGGATAGCAGATCAGTGGATACGGGGTGCTACTATAATTAGATATTTATCTACAATTTGGTGTGAGTATTAAATCAGAAGCTTAATACTTCTACCCAGTGTAACTTACAGTGGAGAAATATATCTGTTTCTGTAGCCTCTCTTTAAATGGTGTAATCCTGCCTCATTTACAGAACGTTATAGGGGCTTTGGCTGTCCAGTTCTTATGCTTATAATTGTCCTGTTGAGGAAAAACAGATTTGGCTAAAATAGATCCATTGGACTTACCAACTCTGAGAGATGACTCCAATCAAGTCTTGGGTTGGGAGAGACCAAGAGCAACTAATTGCTGAGAAAGCAAACCTACTTGTCGCATGCACGTTATTTTGCTGCCACCATTTAACTTAATTATTATTAGGACCAAGTGTGGTATTTGAAACCATGGCGTCTCATAGTCTTTTTTTCAAAACAAATAAGAATGGTTTATTGTTGTACAAAGCATGTTCATGCTTTTTTGTATTAACATTTAGATACAAATTTTATATTAAACAGGTAACATACGCTTCATACACTCAAATTGAGGGCTGGGAGAGTAAGAACAGAAAAAAGAAAATATTTTTTCACCCAGCGTGTTGTTAGTCTGTGGAACTCCCTGCCACAGGATGTGGTGATGGCATCTGGCCTGGATGCCTTCAAAAGGGGATTGGAGAGATTCCTGGAGGAAAAGTCCATCACAGGTTACAATCCATGATGGAGATGTGTCATCTCCAGGCTTAAGACCAGGGTACTTCAAGGGCCAGATGCAGGGGACTGGTATCAGGAGACAGATATCTAGTCTCATGTGCTCCCAAATGCATCTGGTGGGGCCACTGTGAGATACGGGAAGCTGGACTAGATGGGCTGTTGGCCTGATCCAGCATGGCTCTTCTTATGTTCTTATGTTCTTAAATTAAACTACTTCATATCTTTCACATAACAAGTCCCTATAATCCCCAACTCTACATCCTCTCCTGAGTAGAGATGGACACGACCAGGAATTTTTTTTTTCGAGTTATCATTTTTCGGGACGGGTCCGTTTCGGCTCGTTTCCGTTTTTCGCGAAATTTTTCAAAAATTTGTCGTTTCGTGGTGTCGTTTTTCGTCTGTCATTATACTGGTTTGGGGGGGTAGCGGGCTCCTGGAGGCACCTCTGTGGGGTGGGTGCCTCCCCTGGCCCGCTATAAAGGGAAAGCGGGCTCCTGGAGGCACCTCTTTTTTGGGGGGTGGGTGCCTCCTCTCCTCACCCGCTAGGAAGGGAAAGCAGGCTCCTGGAGACCCCTCATGGCATGGGGGTCTCCTCTCCTCACCTGCTGCAAAAGGGCATGCATAGCCATATGGATATGCATACCAAGTTGCACGCAGAGACACAGCAGACTGGCAGAGGCACCCTCTTTTTGGGGTGCCTTCCCTGCATCAGTCAGGCCTCGGGGGCATGGTTTGCATGGCACACATGCTGCCGAGCCGAGCCTGCAGGAGTCACCCAGAGCCACAAGTGGCGGACTGGCAGACTCTCTGCACCCGCTGTGTCTCACTAAGAAGGGAATTGTACTTGCGTGTAGTGCAATGCAAGTACAGATCTGGCTTAGGCAACAGGGTTAGCGGAAGGGCTAGGGTTAGGCTAGTTACGGGTGAGGTTAGGGTGAGTATTGGGGTGCACCTCTGGGTGCCTCTCTGACCCACTTAGAAGGACAGTGTACTGGCGTATGGGTTCGGGTTCGGGTTCGGGTTCGGGTTCGGGTTCGGGTTCGGGCTATGGTTAGTGGGCTTTTTATGCCCAGTTGGCCAGAAGTCTCTGTGGTCAACCTGGCCAAGTGGCCATGCGACTGGTGGAATGGCTCCAAAAATTTGCATGGTCACTTCCATGGCCAGCCCATCATTGTGCAGGTGTAAAAAAAATAAAAAAAATTAAAAAAATAAAATCAATGGAGAGAGGACAGAGGAGACATTTTGTTGCCAGAAAAACCCACTGCTACTGTAAAAATTCTGGCAGTTTTAAAATAGCAATTTCCGCATGTTTCTGTGGTGCTTTGGTGTGTTTTTGGACCACGATGATACGATTTCAAAAAAAAGATTGCGGTCGCCGCCCCATTTTCGATCCCCCGCCCGCATCGCATGGCATGGCGAGACGAGAGCAGCCCAGGAGGACAGGAGAGGGGAGGAGGCTGGGGACCCCCCCAGAAACCACCCCTCTGGTATAGGTGCCCTGCCCTGAGCCCTCACTCAGGCAGGCATATTTCCGCCTGCTTTTTGGGCCGGAAATCGGGGGGTTTAAAACTTTTTTTCTGTGCTGCTTGAATTGCGGCGGCCGGCGGCGAGTCTGGTGCTTGTTGCGAGCGACTACGACGAGGATTTCCCCCACCACCAGAGCAGCCCAGGACAGGAGATGGGGGGAGGCCGGGGACCCCCCCCAGAAGCCACCCCTCCTATGGTAGGTGCCCTCACTCAGGCAGGCATATTTCCGCCTGATTTTTGGGCCGGGAATCGGGGGTTTTAAAACTTTTTTTCTGTGCTGCTTGAATTGCGGCAGCCGGCGGCGAGTCCAGTGCTTGTTGCGAGCGATTACGACGAGGATTTCCCCCACCACCAGAGCAGCCCAGGACAGGAGAGGGGGGGTCAACCACCCCTCTGGTAGGTGCCCCGAGCCCTCACTCAGGCAGGCATATTTCTGCCTGCTTTTTGGCCGGGAATCGGGTTTTTTTTTTAACTTTTAAAAACTTTTTTTCTGTGCTGCTTGGCATCGCGGGATCGCCGCGATGCCAGGAACGACAACGACAAATCAGACCCAATTTTTCTTTAGTCGGTTCGAGTTCGAGTTCTGGCGGAGTAATTGTCATTTCCTTTTCCATTCCGTAATGGAAACGAGTAACGGAAACGGAAACGAGAATTTCGTCAAGTCGTGCCCATCTCCATATCTCCTAGGCCTTCTCTCCAGCTCTCTGAATGCTCGCACAGGGATTGATGACTCTGCCCACAACAACCCCTATTGGAGCATGCAAAACAAGATCCCTCCCACATTCCAAGTAATAAATATTCATGAATCAGGGTGAATGCCACAGTAATGATGAAATGTGATGAATATGTCTTCATGTGAATTGAATCCAAAGCTATTGATGGTTTGACCAAATAATCACAGAGTGGGAAATCCGTGTTTGAATACTGACTGTGCTAAAATACATGTAAATAGATTTTTAACATACAAACTCCAATGCAAAGTAGGCGTTCAGACAATAGGGAGCCAACAGAGAAAAACAATTTCATGCTCATATTACAGTATTGTACTTACAATCATATTT
>JAHTLZ010001543.1:81-26665 GCA_023846285.1 Phrynocephalus versicolor | reverse complement strand
TCTGCACCTTTTCCAGTTCCACTATGTCTTTCTTGAGATGCGGTGACCAGAATTGTACACAATACTCCAGGTGGGGCCTTACTATTGTTTTGTATAATGGCATTATAATGTTGGCTGTTTTATTTTCAATCCCCTTTTTGATAATCCCTAGCATGGAATTGGCCTTCTTCACCGCTGCCACACATTGGGGAGACACCTTCATGGAGCTGTCCACCAACACACCAAGATCTCTTTCCTGATCCGTCACGGATAACTCAGAGCCCATGAGGTGATAGATGAAGTTTGGGTTTTTTGACCCAATATGCATTACTTTACATTTGGTTACATTAAAACGCATTTGCCATTTCTCAGCCCACTCCCCAAGTTTGGAGAGATCCTTCTGGAGCTCTTCACAATCTTCTCTGGTTTTTACCACACGGAAAAGTTTTGTGTCATCTGCAAACTTGGCCACCTCACTGTTTATCCCTGTCTCCAGGTCATTTATGAACAGACTGAAAAGCACCGGTCCCAGGACCGAGCCCTGGGGCACACCGCTTTTCACTTCTCTCCATTGTGAAAATTTCCCATTGACACCTACTCTTTGTTTCCGGGATCTCAACCAGTTCTCAATCCATAAGAGGACCTGCCCTCTTATCCCCTGACTGTGCAATTTTCTCAGCAGCCTTTGGTGAGGGACTGTGTCAAAAGCCTTTTGAAAATCCAGATAGACTATATCCACCGGTTCACCCAAATCCACGTGCCTGTTGACCTTTTCAAAAAATTCTAAGAGGTTTGTCAGACAAGATTTACCCTTACAGAAGCCATGCTGATTTTCTCTCAGCAAGGTTTGTTCTTTTATGTGTTTTAAGATTTTTTCTTGGATGAGGCTTTCCACCATCTTCCCTGGGACAGATGTAAGGCTAACCGGCCTGTAGTTTCCCGGGTCCCCCCTCCTTCCTTTTTTAAAAATTGGTGTGACATCTGCTATCCTCCAGTCCCCCGGCACTGTGGCCGTTTTAAGAGACAAGTTGCATATAACCGTTAAGAGATCTGCAATTTCATTTCTCAGTTCCCTAATAACCCTTGGGTGGATGCCATCTGGGCCCGGTGACTTGTTAATCCTCAATTTATCAATTAGTCCTAAAACCTCCTTTCTTTTAACCTGTATTTGATTTAATTCTTTAGTCAAGAGGGGCGGCTGAGGCAGCGGAATCCGCTCAAGGTCCTCTGTCGTGAAGACAGACGCAAAGAACTCATTCAATTTCTCTGCAATGTCCAAGTCTTCCTTAACCTCCCCTTTTCCTCCCTCACCATCCAGAGGGCCAACCGGTTCTCTGGCAGGTTTTCTACTTCTAACATATTTAAAGAAGCTTTTATTATTACCCTTTATATTGCTAGCCATCCGTTCCTCAAAGTCTTTCTTTGCCTCCCTTATCATTTTCTTACATTTCTTTTGCCAGAGTTTGTGTTCCTTTTTATTATCCTCATTTGGGGAGGATTTCCATTTACAGAAGGACCTCTCCTTGTGCTTTAGAGCCTCTCTAACTCCACTTGTTAACCATGCCGGTGTCCTCTTGGACTTAAATGAGCTCTTCTTTCTTTGTGGTATGCACTTGTGCTGGGCCTCTATTATTGTTGTTTTAAACAGGCTCCATGCACGCTGAAGAGATTGGATTCTTCTAACCTTCCCCTTCAGTTTCTCTCTAACTAGTTTCCTCATCTGAGGGAAGTTTGCCCTTCGAAAATCAAGGGTTTTTATGTCTGATTTGGTTGACACTCTTCCTCCGACATGCATGGCAAAGGTAATTGCAGCATGGTCACTGTTCCCCAGAGGCTCAGTGACATTCACACCCCTGACCAGGTCCTGAGTATCACACAATATTAGATCCAGAGTTGCCTGTTCTCGGGTGGGCTCCGTGACAAGTTGCTCTAAGGCACAGTCATTCAGCAAGTCGAGAAACCCAGTTTCTCTTTCTTGCCCAGAGCTCACATTGGCCCAGTCAATGTGGGGATAATTGAAGTCCCCCATGATTACTATCCTATCCCTCTTAGCCACCTCCATGATTTCTCTCCTCATTTCAAGGTCCCCCTCAAGGTTTTGATCTGGTGGACGATAGAATACTCCAATGATCACATCACTCCTTGGACCTGGTAGTTTAACCCACAGTGATTCTATGGTGGAGTCAGACCCTCTGTCCATCTCCATTCTGCTGGATTTTACCCCTTCTTTGACATAGATGGCCACTCCTCCTCCAACCCGCCCCTCTCTATCCCTTCTATAGAGTTTATAGCCTGGGATTGCTGTATCCCACTGGTTCTCCACATTCCACCAGGTTTCTGTTATGGCTATTATATCTATGTTATCCCTAGCTGCCAAATGTTCAAGTTCTCCCATCTTTGCTCGGAGGCTTCGAGCATTGGCGTAGAAGCACCTGTACAGTGGGTCCCGCAACAACAGCTGCTGCCTTGTTCTTTCTCCCGCACAGCTTTTATTATCAGTAGACAAACTGTCATATTCCGTTATTCTCCCAGTGCTAATACCTGCTATGCCATCTCTATGTGATTCTCTACCCTCTTCAACCTCATTCCCCGAGGATGATGTGTTCCGAACCGGATGCCACTCAGCTCCTGTCGGCTTTCCCCCAGTTATCAGTTTAAAAGCTGCTCTGCTGCCCTTTTGAGGTTGAGTGCCAGCAATCTGGTCCCATCCTGATTCAAGTGCAACCCATCCCTCCTGAACAGGTTTGGCTTGTCCCAAAATGTTCTCCAGTTCCTGACAAATCTAAAGCCCTCCTCTCGACACCATCGCCTCATCCACGCATTGAGGCTTCTGAGTTCTGCCTGCCTGGCGGGTCCTGCACGTGGAACAGGTAGCACTTCTGAAAATGCTACCTTGGAAGCCCGGGACTTCAATCTTCTACCTAACAACCTGAATTTGGCTTCCAAGACTGACCGCTTTGCCTTCCCAACGTCATTGGTACCAACATGTACCATGACCACTGGCTCCTTCCCAGTTCTCTCTAACAAGCTATCTATATTTCTCGTGATGTCTGCAACCTTTGCACCTGGCAGGCAAGTGACCATACGGTTATCATGCTTGTCACAAATCCATCCCTCTGTATTTCTAATTATAGAATCCCCTAGTACAAGAAGCTTCTCTCCTGCAGCCTGTTCATCTACATGTACCTGATCTTGTGTCTCATCAATAGTGATGAGGGAGAGATCCTCCGGTGGAACCAATTCTTCCTCTGTGTGTGCCTCATGAGGTGTGCTGAGGGAAAGAGCCTCAAATTGATTGTGCAATATGAGACTCTCTGAGCGATGCCTTGGCCTTCTACTCCTTTGAGTCACATTCCTCCACCCATCTACCTCCTGAGTTGGGGCAGTGACTTCATCCTCAGAAGTGTGCCCTGTCTCTTCTTTGACCTGGATAGTCTGTTCTGCTCTGTCCAGGAACCTCTCAAGCTCCTCAATATGTTGCTGGTCCGATATGCGAGCTTCTAGCTGCTGGACCTTCTCTTCCAATAGCGCAACCAGTTTGCACTTGCAGCAAATGTAGTTCTGTACACGCTCTGTCAAAATGACAAACATGGCACAAGTACTACAGGAAACTACAGCTGCTCCCTCCAACTCCATTTTAACGAGTGCAATAAAATGTATTGAAGGTCTCAAAAATGTGAACTTACACTAATTTTTTTGAAATCTAGTAAGACTATATACTTCTTTTCTTGTTTATTCAAAATCTAACAGTGTATGGGCCAGTATAGCACCTGTACTCCAACTGCAAGCACGTCAGGAAGTTTCCAGTGCTAACTTGCTAATGTGTGTAGGAACTCCTTAGGAGTACCTTTGCTTGGGGACTCAAATATCCTTTTTGTAAATTTTTTTTTTTTTTTTTAGTTTGCACGCGCCGTCAGGCGCGTGCTGCTGGGAGCAAGTATTTAAAGATAAAGCTCCTCCCCCTACTTACTCTGTGCTCTCAGGCCGTGTGCTTCCTCTCTGCTTTGTCTGCAAGAAAAGGGACTGAGACTGCTGGGAGCAAGTATTTAAAGATAAAGCTCCTCCCCCTACTTACTCTGCCGTGTGCTTCCTCTCTGCTTTGTCTGCAAGAAAAGGGACTGAGACTGCTGGGAGCAAGTATTTAAAGATAAAGCTCCTCCCCCTACTTACTCTGTGCTCTCAGGCCGTGTGCTTCCTCTCTGCTTTGTCTGCAAGAAAGAAACAGAGTCTTCAATCACCCATACAGTCATGTTACAAGGTTGATTCATTATTCATTTTTGTTAGCTAACGAAACGAATAACAAATAACAAAATGAATTAAAGGTTCATTTCATGCCCATTTATTTTATTTATTTATTTTATTTTATATTTAAGACTTATATGCCGCCCACTATCCAAAGGTCTCTGGGCGGCTTCCAATCAAAGAATTAAAACAGTTAAAAACATCAACCAACAATAAATAATTAAAACAATAATAAAAAACTTATACTAAAATCATCACACTAAAATTGCCATCAGAAGACCCACAATCTAAATTGTATCAATTAAAAAACTTCTCTACTCTACTCTCCATCTCTACTCTAGACTTATAAGACTTTGCTACTTTTTATTCTTCCTCCATAAACCTCTTTATTTGCAAATTATTTGTCTGTGTTGGTTCCATCACAGGTCTCTTTTCACAGGACCTTGCCAGACGAACAAAGAATCTGTTTCAATTAATTTCCAAATTTCCTTCACAACAATCCTTTGGTCTAGCCCTGAACCTGTCATCCCAAGGAACAAGATGGAATATTCCTCCTCTCCCAAACTATTACTACTACTATTACTGCTACTCTACTAATAATCCTAATTAGTTGTTGTCATAATTATTATTTCATTCCTCCTGAAAAGAAACAGCTAGCTGGGAATTGAGTTTTGAAGGGAATTAAACAAGCTCCCCAACCATGAATACCAAAAAGTGTGAGTATACAAATGCTATATACTGCATAACATGATTCCTTCTAGTGGCCAAATTCAATAATAACCTCAGAAACTTGCAGTTCTGGGTTTTTTAAACTTAACATTTTCATGCAGTGGATAGGTGATCCCGTGGATAACATATCTCTTGGGAACAATAATGATGTTCCTTGTAACATGACTGTATGGGTGATTGAAGACTCTGTTTCTTTATTCAAAGCCAAGTGTTCTGCTTATATATTGCCCCATACCACTTCAAGTAGTCTCTGGGCGGTTTACAGTTTTAATTACAGTAATGCAGGCTACACATTGCCCCCCCATCAAGCTGGGTACTCATCTTTAAAGACCTCGGAAGGATGGAAGGCTGAGTGAACCTTGAGCTGGCTGCTACCTGGGATTGAACCCCAAGTCGTGAGCACAGTTTTACCTGCAGGACAGGCATTGACCCACTGCGCCAAGAGGCTCCTATCGTAAAGTCATGTTTAATAATTACTGTACTTTACTTTCTTGCTTTTTTTGGGGAGGGGATTCTTTTGAGGTAATTCTGAAGATTGTGTGTGTGTGTGTGTGTGTGATTTTTAAACAATTGCCTTAAAATTTTTCTTTTTTTCTTTTTAATAAAAAGGATAATGAAAAATGATGAAAAACTAAAGGAACAACTTACTAAAATTATTTAGTAATGCTAACACGTTCAGCAGTTACTGAGGTGGGCCGCCACAATCTAAGTTACATACCAAGATAAAAATGTAAAGGGATTTTTCAGGTTCTTCTCTACCAGTTTTAAGCCATCAGACATGTACTATTAGCTCATTTCATGCTTTCTATTTTTTTAAAAAACAGGTGACATACATTTCCTTGTTTGTTTATTTATTTTGCATGTCTTTTTAATATAAAATGGCAGATATAAAATCCTGTCATTTCAGATTAGAATTTTAAAGAACTGGGGAAAGTTCAGGTTCGGATCAACTTTCCTCTTCCATTGGGTGTGAACCGAGCATGGGTTTGTCACGGATGAATCAAATTAACTCTTTGACCTCCTCCTTCATTCTCCTGCACAGAGAGGGCTCCCTCATCTCTCTTCTTCTAATCTTTTGCAAACAATGATTAAAAGACAACACAACTGACACGGACAGCTGATCTCAGGCATAAAAAGCCAGTGAAATGGCAGAATTAACCCCTGCAAAATGACTCACGCGCTGCCCGTAACCACAGCTTTTATGCACTGACAAGGTGCCCTGCTATGTGCCGTCCAACCCTTCCTTCCTTCCTTTTCTTTTCATTCTTTCCATGAAATTCAAGACAGACAAAAGGAAGCAATTGTTCGTAAAATGCTGTGTGAATGTCATCTGTGTTATTTGTTAGTTACATATCTAGATGGTCCCTGTCCTGCTGTGACCCGTAAGTGGAGAGTATGGCCGTCTTCCTGTTTTCTGTATGATCACAACACCCTGGCAAGGGTGACCAGATTGAGGTCATCCAGGGATTTCAATGGCTCATTCATGATTAAGAACCTAAGAACCTAAGAAGAGCCCTGCTGGATCAGGCCAAAGGACCATCTAGTCCAGCTTCCTGGATCTCACAGTGGCCCCACCTGATGCCTCTGGGGGTGCACGAGACTAGATTTCTGTCTCCTGAATACCACTCCCCTGCATCTGGCCCTTGAATTACCCCGGTTTTAAGCCTGGAGATGACACATCTCCATCATGCTTTGTAACCTGGGATGGACTTTTCCTCCAGGAATCTGTCCAATCCCCTTTTGAAGGCATCCAGGCCAGATGCCATCACTACCTCCTGTGGCAGAGAGTTCCACAGACTAACAACGCGCTGGGTGAAAAAATATGTTTTTTTGTCTGTTCTTACTCTCCCAACCCTCAGTTTGAGTGGATGCCCCTAGTTCTGGTATTTTGTGAGAGGGAGAAGAGCTTCCTTCTATCCACTTGACTCATGCCCTGCATTATTTTGTATGTCTCAATCACATCCCCCCTCAGGCACCTTTTTTCCAGACTAAAGAGCCCCAAATGTTTTAGCCTTTCCTCATAAGGGAGGTGCCCCAGCCCAGTAATCATTTTAGTCACTCTCTTCTGCACCTTTCCCAGTTCCCCTATGTCTTTTTTGAGATGTGATGACCAGAATTGTACACAATACTCCAGGTGTAGCCTTACTATTGTTTTGTACAATGGCATTATAATAATGTTAGCTGTTTTATTTTCAATCTCCTTTTTCATAACACCTAGCATGGAATTGGCCTTCTTCACCACTGCCACACACTGGGTAGACACCTTCATTGAGTTGTCCACCAGCATGCCAAGATCTCTTTCCTGATCCATCACGGATAGCTCAGGGCTCATGGTTGTCCCATTGACACACAATAACTAATATTGCTTTTGGGCTGTCCTTGTGCCACAAGACTTAGTGATAGCTGCCAACTCAGTGGCTTGGACAGGGTATTAGACATATCCTAGTGCAACCATGGCAGTCATCAGGGCAATAGTTCTCAACCTCTGGGTCCCTAGATGTTCCTGGACTGCCACTTCCAGAAATCCTGGCCAGCTCAGCTAGTGATGAGGACTTTTGGGAGTTGCAGTCCAGAAACATCTGGGGACCCACAGGGTGAGAACCACTGCATTAGGGCTACGTATTTCACCCAACATCAAAGCTAGCACACCCTTCAACACCAGTTAATGGGACTGGTTATTTGTGTCCTTCTGGTGGCGTTTTCTTCTACTGAAGTAGTTGCTGGACACATCTGGCGATACCTCTGCTCCTTTAGACCACATACAAAGCATATATGGATGTCGTGGGTGCCCCTGGCTTAGTTTGGTGGCACCCTGGTGTGCTGTGATGCACAGTTTGGAACCCACTTGCCTAATCTGATAGCACCTGGTATTAATAGTGTTGCGGTGCCCTGAAATAAATAAAGATGTTTTCAAAAGGCATCAGCCATTGTGTTCAGAGCTTGCAAAAAAAATCCTCTTTTTTTGGATTACAACCTTCTAATGTTGGTAGTAGAGATGGGCATGAATAAAAAAATGGCATTTTGTTTGTCGTTTGGAGGGTCCGTTTTGGGTTGTTTCCATTTTTCGTGAATTTTTGCAAAAAATCGTTTTCGTTTTCGTTCGTTTTGTTACCATTTTGTTACCCTTTATTTCATTTTTTGTGAATTTTTTTTAGGATTTTAAGCAATTCACTCATATTGCAGTAACGGAAACGAAATGCACCACAAAATTTCCGGTGTTTCTGTTCGTTTCGTTTCATTTTAGAGACAAAATTTGTTTGTCTTTCGTTACGTAACGAAACGGAAAAACGGAAACGGAAACGAAAAATTGATCGTTTCATGCCCATCTCTAGTTGGTAGCTTTCATGACCAAGGAATTCAGCTAGTTGAGCCCCAAACCCTAACGTTCCCGAGCTCTTCTAAAGGAATGCTATTCTTGCCAGCAAAGAAGCAATGGAACAGCACGTATGAGCGATGCTTGCTTTAAAAATCTGTCATCTAATTTTGTTTTCAGCATGAGTCAGGACGTGGAGACTTCCTTGGCAGGGTGGAGGAATCTAACATTTGAAAGGCAGGCCCCGGAAGGAAAGCCTACAGTCTTGTTTGTAGTCAGAGGTAACTCTCCCTGGCTTGAGTGAAACTTATACTCCTCCTCGCTATGCCAATGCATGTTTGCGGCCTTTGTCTCTTTCTTTTTCAGAAGTCCTGTTTGGTGGATAAAGTGCTGGTCAAGTGTTCCGGGTTCAAATATCTGCTTTGTCTTCAGGTAATGGAGTCTGGTGCGACAGGAGGACTGAGTTATTCTTCTGTGCCCTGGGGCCAAATTCTGCCTGACAGCAGCAGATTTAGTGCGTCCGTATGTGAGCCATTTTTTTGGAATTTACCTACAGTCGGTTGCTGAGGTCAGGGTACATGGCACACCTACACACTCACAGAAGTCTCTCCTCTCCCCCTCCCCCTGTTCATGTCGCTGAGTCAAGCAACGAGGGATGAAAAGCTTATCTCTGTCATTCTTTGCTTAAGACATTTTCTAAAAGGTTGGCTTTTGTCATCCTTGGATCTATAAATCCCGATATTTTCCTAAGACCAGGTGCTCAAACAACAATGGGCGGAAAACCCAGAAAAAAAGAATCATTCATTTCTATTTTGATTGTACTTTGCTGAAGCTTTGCGAGTGAGCAAATAGTATTTTTTTTTAAAGGATAAATTTCCAGTTTGGCTCCAAAACCACCCACTGAGCCTCTCAAAGGGTTAGTGGCCTACCTGGTCATGAACACTTTGTGGTGGTACTCAGCATCTCAATGGGTCCATGAATCCCATCCAAAGGCACGTGATGCAAAAGCATGGGTAGACGGTAGGTTTCACACACCTAAGAGCACCTTTGCCAAAGTGGGCAGCACTTTTGAAAACACACATGAGAACATCAAAGTTAGAATAACTGTTTGCTAAACAACAGGAGGTGCATCACATGTAAATATAGAGAATAAAATGCTTTTAGAAAGCTGGCAACAAAATGCCTTACTGTATTTTAATGACTGCTATGTTTTATTTGGCACATAATTTCGTGAACTTTCATTTTTAGAAAATTATGTCTGCAGCCTGAAATGAACAATTATTTAAAAGAATGCTGATCACCAGTTTTTATTAAGCCGTTATGATATTGAGGTTATAAAGAAACTAAACCCAGACAAGACAGAGGTGCTTCTGGTCAGTCGAAAGGGAGAACAAGGGATAGGGATGCAACCTGTACTGGATGGGGTCACCCTCCAACTGGGAAAAGAGGTGTGCAGCTTGGGGGTGCTCTTGGACTCATCTTTGAGCTTGGATGCCCAGGTCACGGCTGTGGCCAGGAGCGCATTTGCACAATTAAGGCTAGCACGCAAGTTACGCCCCTTTCTTTAGAAACCAGCTCTGGCCACCGTGACACCTGCCCTAGTGACATCCTGGCTGGACTATTGTAATGTGTTCTATATGGGGCTACTGTTGAAAAGCCTTAGGAAACTTCAATGGGTCCAAAATGCAGCAGCCAGATTGCTGACTGGGGCAGGATACAGAGATCACATTACACCCCTATTAAAACAGCTCCACTGGCTGCCAGTCAGCTATCGGGCACAATTCAAGGTGCTGACCTTGACCTACAAAGCATTGTACGACCTGGGTCCTAGCTACCTCAAAGATCGAATCTCACAGTATGAACCAGTTCGGGTGTTAAGGTCATCAGGAGAGGCCCTTTTCTCCATCCCGCCACCCTCAAAGGTATGTCATGTGGGGACACATGAAAGTTACTTGTTTTTAATATCCTTTCTTTTTTTTTCAAACCCCTTCTAGTCAAGAGTGTATAGGGCTACAAATTGCATTTTATTATTGTCACATTAAAAATACAGAGTTAAATCCAGTTGTTAGTCCAAGCAGAGCAGATTCTGCAGCCAGGTACCTAAACCATGGTGTGGCCATGGACTTCTGGCTAACTTCTTTTGTGAGTGTTGGTATTTTGTGTGTACAGTATGTGGTCCGTGGGACTCCAGAATGAATTGTCTGAGTTTCCATTATATCCTATGGGGAAAATTTGCTTTGATATAAGAGTGATTTGGTCTACAAACATGTTCCCGGAACAAATTATGCTTGTAAACCAAGGTATTACTGTACAAAGGCTGCTCATATACACGTGCACTTTAAATTTTCATCCCGATAAGTGCCAAGCACCTTCTCCTCTTTGTACTTGCTTCTAGAGGCTAAAATTGACCCTCTGTGCCCAGGATGCCACTACAACCACATTTCTTCTCAAAGTTTTCTGGGTATTTCCCAACAGAGGACCTAATGTTTCCATGGTTCAATTTGCATATGAATTAATATTGAAACTCGCTGCGGTTGAAAGGATGAGGTTTATCTACCAGGTCTCAGAACGACAGAGGGAAACTTCTGGTATTCTACCCATTGACCAAGATGGCCAGTTGGATTGTGTCCACTGCCCCTCCCCTTTAACCCCTGTGAGCATCGAGGGCGACATTGCAAGAACCGCTTGCAGACAATGCAAAGATGACTCAGAAAGAATTCTGTAAGACTGTTTTGTCTAATCAAGTTCTAAAGAACAATTTCTAGGGCAGTTTGAGAGCCTGGACACCTCCTTTTCCCATTTTATTTGCATGGGCTTCAACTTTTCCCCCAGATTAAAAAAAAATGGGGGGAAATGTTGCCAGCAGCTTAGCACTCCTTGAAATTTCAACATCTGTGACACAAAGAGTAAGACAAAAGGGGTTTTCTCAGACTACCTCCGGAACAGATGACTTCATACCCAACACACACACACAAATAGCTTTGCATGACGCCTGTGAGTCTTGACCCTGGTGGGGAGCGAGGAGCAGGTGGGTGTCCTCTGTCCAAGCAATAAAGCCAGGTGCCACACACAACAAAACAAAACTTCCCCTCCCCATCTTGTTTATCCTGAAATGTGGCTCTTTGCTTGGAGATCTGGAGAAGCGGAGTGAGATTCCAGCTGGCATCCTGAGACCAGGAACCACTCGGGCCTCGAGCAATGATCTGAGCATTCTGCAAAGCCTTATAAACATCTTGTTTTCCCAAATACCTCCTTCATTGCCTCCCTTCCCTGCAGCTGGTTTAATAAGCTAATTAATTATCCACCCCCATGATTTCCCCAGCAATGGGGACTCCAGTTGCAAGACTTAGGTTCTACTAGTGACTTGACTTGGGCAGTTACTTCATGTCCTGTTCGTCCCTCCTTGCTATCTCGCTTAGGACCGGTACAAAAAAAAAAACTTGCTTCACGTCCATAGTGTGACAGCAAAAAGTTGTCTCGACCACGCCCCTGGAATTGGGAACAGAGCATGACAAGCCATACCTGCCCCTGGGCTGGAGAATTCTCTTGTCACGGTTTGTTCCTGGTTCCCGTTCCGAGACAAGGGACCGTGTGGTAACAACAGTCACACAACAACCAGTGTCCACCTAATGGTCAGCAGCTGAAGCAGGATTCAACATTAGTTTCCCTATTGGAAACACCATGCAGTGCAAATGTTTATTAAAGAAAGTACTGAAAATCCGACCCGTAGCATTGACGTGTAAATCCCAGAAGACTAGTAAATTGAAATATTGAAAAAGTTTTATTTATGATATTAAAAAGGGGGTTAAGAAAGCAAGACAAATTCAGAATTTGTCATGAGACAAGTTATCACGACCATGAGAAAACAGAAATAGGGATCACGACCAACGCTGTCACAGTACAAGATTAGTCACGGAACAAGGAAAGACATAAAGTAACTATCTTATTCAGCAATGGGTGAATCAGGTTGTTCCTGATTTGTTCATGGAGTGGGCAATGTAAAAGCATATATATGAGAAATTTGGGGAACCCACTTCCACAAAGGCAGGTTCTGCCTTGATACATACTTTTATCCTGATTGTTTATATTATGTTGATGTCTGTATGTTTATTATTTTATATGGTTATTAGCAGAGGTGGGGGCAGACCACCAATATGTGGTAGCTCGTGGTTTGGCAAGGTTGATAAACCATGAATCTTGAAACCCCTGTGAACCAATGAACCAAAGGTTATGAAGGTGACAAATATTGAACGAATTGGCAATATTCACTGAATATTGCAATTCTTTTTTTATCCATCCCCCATCTGTAGTTATTAGTGTTTTCTTTTTTAATAACTGCCTAGGATGGTTTGGGTAGCCAGTTGGGCAGTATAAAAATAACAATATAGCACAGTCTCCTCCACTGACTTGCCAGAATTCTTTTCTCTGAAGTTGTCAGAGAAGGACGAAATGGTAATATTAGGCGTTAGGCATGAACGTGGCACTTAGTTGCTCGTGGAACAGATCGGATGCCCATCCGAGGCTGAAGTGGCTGCTAAAGTCTTGGTATGCCTCCTCTCTAGTGCAGAAGAGGTTAAATCAATGCATTGGTCTTCCTCCTTCAAACTTAAGAGAGGGAGGGAGGCAAGGCTCTGCTTATGAACTTGGCCTGCAGCCCAAGTGTAAAGAAGGCTAAAGGGACCAGGTAGAATTTTTCTGTCTTTCCTTACTTTTCTGAGCTGACACCAGCATCCCTGCAAACATGCCAGCAGTGGAAATAATGCTGCCCAGGAAGGCTTGTGAGCAGTTCACGCCAAGGAGCCCGAGTCAACAGACATATTTATTTATTTATTTATTTATTTATTTATTTATTTATTTATTTATTTATTTACGCGTATAGACCACCCAGCTATCCCATAGGGAACTCTGGGTGGTGAACAAGAATGGAGTAAAACTATAAAGGTACACAAGGTAGTGGTAATAGTGACCAGACAAGTAATCCAACAAATAGACCTGAGTAAAAAGATACAAGATGGCGGCAAACGAACGCATGGGCAAACAAGCAAGGAGCAGGCAGGCGTTAAACCTCAAACTTGGTGGTAAAGAGGGAAAGAAAAGGGACTGAGGCTGTTGTACTTGGATGAGTCTATGAGAAGGCGAGTCTCCCTGGAGGAAAACAAAACAAAACAGAACATCGAGAAGAACCAAAGGCAGCAGCCAAAGAGGAGGGAAGACCAAAGACGGGATGGATGGATTCACTCCCTAAGGAAGCCACAACTTTCAGTTCGCAAGGGCTGAGCAGGCCTGTGACTGAGAAGACCCATCGCCAGGACGCTGTAAAGCAGAGGCAATTTGACGGCATCTAACGAAAGCAGCAACAACTTGGACAGGACAGAAAGAAGACCAGAAGACCTGCAGGAGACAGAAATGCTACCTAAGAGATCCGAAAAAGATGCCACCGGAGAGTAATTGTCTGTGATAGGCACCATATAGGGATGATGTGGGGGGGGGGGTAGCCCTCCAGAGAAAGCCAGGAGTAGGTTGCCATTATACCCTCTGCAAGGCTGGGTCCCAGAAAGGATGAATAATCTTTGCCTCAATGGGTTTGGTTAAACTGCAGTAGTGTACACAAAGCTCTGCTTGCCACCAGGTAGACTCAGCCTTCTGTCTTTCCCAGGTCAGTAAATTGAGTACCCAGGAAAAGCAGAACTGGGTCCCTACCCATTTATTCCTGTGTAATTAAATATGCATCTTTTTCATGCACTTTGACCCCAGAGCAAGAAAAAGATGCACTACTATGTCCATGCGGTTGTTCCAGTATTTGCCATCCAGCTGGTTAGTACTTGGATGGGTGACCACCAGGGAGTACCAGGCGCCTGGAGTAGGAACTGGCAAGCCAGCCCGGTATTCCTGCCAAGAAAACTTCATGGACATGGAGTCACAAAGAGTCGGTCATGACTGTAACGACACAACACACACACATATACACACAAGTATGAATCCTTGTAGGTAGGGCTCCTGGCCCCACAAAAGCCCTACACACCAATAAACCTTCTGCAAACCTGACCCCTTCGGAGAGATGGAGCACAAAAGACCTTCTGGTCACCCAAGGCACTCTTGAACCTGAAGTTAGGGTTAGGGTTAGGGTTATGTAGCCTTGTGCAGAGAGTAAGATGGTTATTTATTTTATTTAGAATAGTTTAGCCAGACTTTCTCCTTGAAAGGACCCCAGCCGGCTAAAATTAAAAGAGAGAGAGAGAGAGAGAGAGAGAGAGAGAGAGAGAGAGAGAGAGACTATCTTAAAAGTGAAAAACAATGAGTATAGAAAAGGCAGCTTACATGCTTCCAGTTAAAAGCCATTGCTAAAAAGGAATAAATATCACTGTGAGAGATGGTAAACCAAACCAATACTACAATCACAGTCATAGCAGTAATGCGTAACCATCTGTCTAAAAAGATTATGCTCAGGCAGCTAGTCACTAAAGAAAAACCTGCCTGAAGAGGAAGGTATTTGCCTGCTTGCGGAAGGACAGCAAAGAGGGGGCCAGTCGGGCCTCCAGTGGGAAGGAGTTCCACAGGCTGGGAGCAGCCACTGAGAAGGCCATCCCCTGTGGTGTCCCCACCAACCCAACCAGCACGATCAAATAGTTGCTTTGCACCATCCAGTCACTTCCAACGGATGGCAAGCTGAAGAGAGTTTTTGAAGTGTGTGAGGGGTTCGAAGAGGGGTTCACCACAGACTAACCTCAACCCTTAGCAAATCTGTGAACCCAAGTCTCTTTAAACCACTGTGCCATGGCGAGCCTTATAGTGCTGTGGATAAATTGCATTACTGCAGCCAAGACTCTGCTCACAAACCTGATTTGGGTTTGTAACTGGATCAAGGTTCACTCAGCCTTCCAGCCTTCTGAGGTTTATCAATGGAATGCCCAGTTTACAAATTGTAAACTGCCCGGAGGGTGCTTTAAGTGCTATGGGGTGGTATATAAGAAACAAGCATTGTGGGGTGTTTTTGTTTTTGTTTTTGTTTTTTGCTTTCCTTTGGACGGCAGACTGCAACGCCCTGGCTCCAGGCCTCTGATTTTCTCATCTTGCGATTAAATCAAGGGATTTCTAAGCAATCGCTGGTGCATTTTTAAGAAAGAGACTTGGGTTCATAAATCCCGTCCATGTGGTCCCTGGGGTTACTGAGAGGAAGAGGGGAACTGGAGAATATAATAGGTTATTGTCATCATAACCAGTCACCCTTGTTATTATTATTACAATGTTCCCCTCAGGGGGGCTTTGACGTGGTCACATCCTGCCTGCTGAGGTGCTGCCCCCCACCCCCACCCCGTAAGGAATACCACCCAAAGGGCTCTTTGATGTGTTTAAAAATTCTACTAAACATATTAAAGAACTATTGTATGGTGTCCCCTGCCCTCCCCAATATATCTGCACCGTGCTTTTTTGCAGCTGATTTTACAACAGTTTTATACTCCACAGTATTTTTGGTCTTTCCCGTGGTTGGTTTCGTTATGTGTCGTCTCTGCTCCACTGTTTGCATTTTATATCATCTTTTAATGCATTAAAATACCAGACGGAGAACTCTGGTTATTAGTCAGTCTAAAGTAGAATCAGCAGCCACAAGAACTGTAGCAGTGGCTGTTGTTACTAGTGGCATTTTTTTAACTGCTAGTGTTAGAACTATGATGCTCATGAGCTCTTATGAAGAGATGTGCTGATCTCGGAAGAATCTTGCCCTCAGTTCTATAACGAGCCCCACCTCGGACCAAATAAAAATATCCCCCGGGTGCTCTGGATTTCCCCCGAGCGGTTTCGAGAGCAGGTGGTCAGGGGGGGAAATTCCTCCTGCATCGTCCTCTACCAAGGCTGCTGCTCCTCACGCTCCACAGGCAATCGGCGCAATGTCTCGTTTGGAGCGGGCCAAAATTATTTCCTGTGTTGCTACCAAGTCACAGCCAGGGCTCCTCATTCGGAGGAGGGGAGCTCACCCCACAGCATTGCGCTAAAATCCCAAGATTTTAAAAAGAGGAAGCCTGGACTAAGGGACGAAGCAGAGAGAGGACCAGATGGGGTGTTTCTGACCCCCCCCCCCCTACACACACACTCTCTGTCACAAGCCTCCCAAATGAATGGCAAAGTCATTCATTTTTTATGAATATTTATGGCTAGACGGCCACAAACCACGGACCACTGGTTTTGGGTTCGACCTGATCTCTAATTCAGAGCCACCTGGCCAAATGGAGGTCCTGCCTTTCCATCCTCCCTTTCTCTCTCTTAAGAACATAAGAACCTAAGAACAGCCTTGCTGGGACAGGCCACAGCCCACCCAGTCCCGCGTTCTGTCTCACACCGTGGCTCACTTCAGGGTACTCCCAAGCAGATGTCTTTACCTGCTTACGTTTCCCTGCAAATGGCATTGAGAGAGATCCTGCCTATCTCTCCAACCCGGAGGTTGTCCTTAGGCATCCATCATGATAGCCATGGATACCCTTGTTCTCCATGAACTTGTCCAGTCCTTTCTTAAAGCTGTCAAGGCTGAGAGCTGCCACCACTTCTTCTGGCAGGGAGTTCCACAGTCCAATGATCCTCTGGGTGAAAAAGGACTTTCTCTTATGTTTTGGAGACCTAGCACCCAAAAGTTTCAGGGAGTGGTCCCTTTGTAGCCCTGCACCTGAAGAGGAGTCAGGTTGTCTGGAAATCTGGGTTTCCCGCTAGAGACGGGCACGAACCAAACCACAAACCAGAAAAAACCATTGACTGGACTGGTCCATGGTTTGGTTCTTGATTCAGTTCAGGTTTCCTGCTTTGCCCAAAGGAAGAGCTGAACCCCCCCCCCCCCCGCTCTTGTTTTGTTCAGCAAAAGGGGATGCCTGCCCACCTCCTCCTCTCACTGCCCCCATTGACTCCCCAGCTTGGCTTCACGCTTCCTCCACCATCCCCGCCCCAAGCCTGCTGTGGGGCCGGCTCCTTAAGCCAAGGGGGCTGCTGTGCGGATGTGCCCTGGTCCTTGCTAGAAGCCAGGCTCACGGTGGGTGCGCACACACCCATTGCTCAGCTCGCTGGCAGCTGCGAAAGCAGCGAATCTGGCTCTTTGAAGCTGGCGCTGTTACCAGTCAGGATGGTCATGGGGACTGCAGTGCAGGCTTTGAGATAAGGTTGGGGTGGAGATGGGAACATAAGAACATAAGAACATAAGAAGAGCCATACTGGATCAGGCCAAAGGCCTATCTAGTCCAGCTTCCTGTTATCTCACAGCGGCCCCACCAGATGCGTCTGGGAGTGCACGAGACTAGATATCTGTTTCGTGATATCACTCCCCTGCATCTGGCCCTTCTTTGAAGTACCCCGGTTTTAAGACTGGAGATTACACATCTCCATCATGGTTTGTCACCTGGGATGGACTTTTCCTCCAGGAATCTGTCCAATCCCCTTTTGAAGTAATCCAGGCCAGATGCCATCACCACCTCCTGTGGCAGGGAGTTCCACAGACTAACAACGCGCTGAGTGAAAAAATATTTTCTTTTGTCTGTTCTTACTCTCCCAGCCCTCAATTTGAGTGGATGTCCCCGAGTTATGGTATTTTGTGAGAGGGAGAAGAGCTTCCCTCTATCCACTTTACTCATGCCCTGCATTATTTTGTACGTCTCAATCCTATCACCCCTCAGGTGCCTTTTTTCCAGACTAAAGAGGCCCAAATGTTTTAGCCTTTCCTCATAAGGGAGGTGCCCCAGCCCAGTAATCATTTTAGTCGCTCTCTTCTGCACCTTTTCCAGTTCTACTATGTCTTTCTTGAGATGCGGTGCAGGAGGAGCAGGAGGAGAGATATGGGCGGGGGGGGGCAGCAGGCCATCTCCTCCTGCCAGAAATGCCCAAAACCAAACTGCAAAGTGGTTTATTTTTTCAGGGTGAAGGTTGTTGTGATGGTTCGTGGGCAGCCACCAACCACGTTTTTCTAGTTTGTGCCCATGTCTGGTTCTTGCTCCTCTGGGAAGCCCCCTTGAGTCCAAGAACCGCTCCTCTTCCGGTGCCTCAGTTTCCCTCTGGTGAAAGCATGGAGGAGAGGGGCAGGGAGAGAAAAACCCACCCTGGCTGGCCTTGGGCGAGCTGCGTAGAAGCCACAGGGCAACCCCTGAAATGGGGGTTGTGGGGAGGGAAGCATAAACCCCTTCTAAATAGCCTCTTCCTAGAAAACCCTGGCACAAATCCACCATCGGTCAGAACTGACTTGATGACAGACAATGATGGTGATGATGTGCATGGTGATGATGCGCATGGTTTTCAGATGTGTTGCGTTGTGATTGGAGACAAATGCAGGCTTCATTCTCAAGAGTGATGGATCATTTAGACCAGGCATGTCCAAACTTCGGACCTCCTGACCAACCGGTACCCCCTTCTCTGGAACGCTCAAGCCCGTTCATTACATGAACGCCACCAGCCCCCCCCCTACCCCACCTGCTGCCCCCCCCCCCCCCCGGCTATAACTCTGTGGATTTTAGGTTGCAAGGATAAGCAACCTTGGTTCCTGCCTAGAGCAAGGGGTTGGACTTGATGTTCCCATGGTCCCCTTCCAAATTCTATGGTTCTATGATTTATTGGGATGACCTCCAAGGTAGAGGCAGGAGTTGTAGTTTTCATGCCCACCACTAGCTTCTTAGGGGTGAGTTCCCTGCTGTAAACCCCCCGCCCCAAAGGGAGCTCCTTTCAGAGGTCCCTCCCCATTGTCACTGGTGACCCTTGAATCCCAGCAGGTGCGAAAATGCTCTTCCAATTATGCCCAGTATAACTGAGTGAGTATAGATGGGCACGAATTAAAAAAATGGTGTTTCGTTTGTCGTTTGTCATTTAGGGGGTCCGTTTCGGTTCGTTTCCCTTTTTCATGAATTTTTGGGAAAAATTCGTTTTCGTTTTCATTCGTTTCATTACCATTTCGTTACCATTTATTTTAAATTTTTGTGATTTTTTTTAGCATTTAAAGCAATTCACTTGTATTGCTGTAACGAAAATGAAACACACGACAAAATTTCCGGTGTTCCTGTTCGTTTCATTTCATTTTAGAGACAAAATTTGTTTGTCGTTGTGTTGCGTAACGAAACGAAAAAACGGAAATGGAAACAAAAAATTGTTCGTTTCGTGCCCATCTCTACGAGTGAGGAGTACCTAGCTGGGATCTTCTGCACACCCCCCCCCCCGGGGTCTCCATTGCCTCTTACATGGTGTCTCTAATTGCCCTGGGTGCTGTTCTACAGGGGTTTCTGTCGCAGAGTGGTTATTTCTCAGTGGAAGACTGTGAGGACTGTGTAAAGAGTGTGGGCTTTAACAGCCAGATGTGTGTGTGTGTGTGTGTGTTGTGTCGTTACAGTCGTGACCGACCCTTCGTGACTCCTTGTCCATGGAGTTTTCTTGGCAGGAGTACTGGAGTGGCTTGCCAGTTCCTACTCCAGGTGCCTACAGCCCTTGGTATTCCCTGGTGGTCTCCCATCCAAGTACTAACCAGGGCTGGCCCTGCTGAGCTTCCAAAATCAAGCGAGATCGGATGTGCTTAGGACATCTAGTAGCAGTGCTAAAATAAAGACGCAAGACAGCGGTGACTCCCATCACCAAGAAGTGTATTTACAAATATATATATAAGCCCAGCAAAAACAGAATTGGCAGGCATATACCTCGTTAGCTAGATAGACAGTCCAGTAGTCCAAACTTTCCGGGATCCAAACTGACAGAGTAACGAGCTGCTTCTTCCAACCACGTCTCACACCATACTGAACAACTCTCTGGCTTTTATGCATGTCTCTGATGCAATGATTACTCAGCAAATTGACAACTGAGCATGACCAAACTGTCACTTGACTTGACTAATTGCCAGAATATAGTTACACAGGTGTGTAGCCCACTCTGCCTTGCATCATTCCCAAATTGCATCATAACTTGGAATAGAACAATTCCATTTTGTACAATCCTTAACAGTTTCAATGCAAAACAAACAAACAACCCAAGTGTACAGTCGCAGAGAGAAACCGATTTGTCGATTTGTAAGGGGGGGTGATATCATAAATTTGTGATTCATGATTTGTCAGCCTTGACAAATCAGAAAATGAAATGAATCACACACACACCCCCGATTCATGCCCATCCCAGGTGCTAGCTGGATTAATCAGCCGCTAGAAATCAGGACATGCTTAGCGAATATAATAGAGTATAGAGTTTTATTGTCATTATGCATACGCAAGATATGCACAACGAAATTAGAGTGCTGTTCCACTACACACTCTAAACATACAAAATACATAAAACACATAAAATATAAAACACCATACAAAATATTAAAAACTCTTAAAATTGCTTACAAAATTTAAAACACTACTTAAAAACTTATTAAGATGGTCTGAGAGAAGACGACTTGAAGCAGCTGAATTGATTAATTTTTCTAAAAGTGCAGTTTTAGACGGATGCTACAAAGGGCGGCATCAAGGTGGACTGGGTTTAAAGTCTCTGCGGGCAAGGCAGGATCAGACGTGGGGTTTGGAACTTCGCTTGCTGACAAGTAGGGCTTCCCCTTCGCTTCCCCTTCATTTTCAATCCCTAGCGAAGGGGGTCTGTGATGTCACACAGCCCTTGAAAGGCTGGTTCTTGTTTGCATTTCTGTTGGCCAATGTCCAAGATTTTTGGAGTGAAGCGACTACTGATCGAAGCTGTTCAGTACATTATTGGCTTTCTCAGCTTGAGAAGATACACGGAGCGCAACATCACCGGGAGCACAACATCACCTGATCTTCCGTGCCTTTGGTATCATCTGCAAAATTAATCCAGGCAGTGTAGCTGTGTAGGTAGATGGTGTGGTATATAAATTGAATTGAATTGAATTGAATTGAATTGAATAAATGAATGTACTTGTGCCCACTCCAAAGTTAAGTCTGTGGTTTCCTTTAGGGAAAAATCTACCTTCCACTCTCCCTTGCATTATGGTTTTTTCCAGAGAATCCTGCCATCCCAGATATACCCCAAGTAGGACAGCCTCTGGCTAGACTGGTAAATAAACGCTGGCACCCAACCCTTTAAGCTCAGCTTAACTGGAGAAGGCCTCACTTGTCCGTTGCAAACTGTGCAGTGGAAGCGAGCACCACTGCAGCCGATGCCCCAAAGTGGGCAAGGCAATAGCTAGCCGAGGTGAAAGACAGGGACTTTTGCAATGCTTATTTAAAAAGAGGTGATGCCTCCAACATATTTAATGCAAATGATCCATTGGCCAGAGTTTAGCCAAGTTACTCTTTTAGACTATAGCTCATAGAATCTGCCCAGTCGCTGAATTCTTTTTTTGGCAAAGAAGGGGGCTAGGAGTAAAACCCATAAGTAAAGAAAACCAACTAGGATTTAATGTAGTCTTGAAGGCTTTCACGGCTGGGATCTGATAGTTTTTAGGTGAGTTGTCACATCTGCCAAGTAAACTCACCCATTAGCACAGAGCACAGCGAGAGCTCCCTGCCCTCTGAAGATGCCAGCCACAGAGCCTGGCGAAACATCCAGAACACGGCCCAACAGCCTGAAAAACTCACAACAACTACCAGCTAGGATTGTCTGGCTAAAGCACCAAAAATACAAGAGACAGGTGCAATTTAGACCCAGTCCAAACATCTAGCACAGGGATGCTTCTGTCAAGTGATGTAGTTTTAACAAGATGTTTGTAACATGGCATTTAACAGATTCATAACATGATTTTTGTGTACATAAGAACATAAGAAGAGCCATGCTGGATCAGGCCAAAGGCCCATCTGGTCCAGCTTCCTGGATCTCACAGTGGCCCCACCAGATGCCTCTGGGAGTGCACAAGACTAGACTTCTGTCTCCTGATACCCTTGAAGTACCACGGTTTAAGCCTGGAAGTACCATGGTTTTTAAGCCTGGAGTACCACGGTTTTAAGCCTGGAGATGGCACATCTCCATCATGGTTTGTAACCTGGGATGGACTTTTCCTCCAGGAATCTGTCTAATCCCCTTTTGAATGCATCCAGGCCAGATGCCATCACCACATCCTGTGGCAGGGAGTTCCATAGACTTACAACGCACTGGGTGAAAAAATATTTTCTTTTGTCTGTTCTTACTCTCCCAGCCCTCAGTTTGAGTGCATGTCCCCTAGTTCTTGTATTTTGTGAGAGGGAGAAGAGCTTCCCTCTATCCACTTTACTCATGCCCTGCATTATTTTGTATGTTTCAATCATATCCCCTCTCAGGCGCCTTTTTTCCAGACTAAAGAGCCCCAAATGTTTTAGCCTTTCCTGATAAGGGAGGTGCCCCAGCCCAGTAATCATTTTAGTCGCTCTCTTCTGCACCTTTTCCAGTTCTACGATGTCTTTCTTGAGATGCGGTGACCAGAATTGTACACAATACTCCAGGTGTGGCCTTACTATTGTTTTGTATAATGGCATTATAATGTTGGCTGTTTTGTTTTCAATCCCCTTTTTGATAATCCCTAGCATGGAATTGGCCTTCTTCACCGCTGCCACACATTGGGGAGACACCTTCATGGAGTTGTCCAAGGCGGAGGATCAGGAGGGCAGGTGACTGAATCGAACACAAAGGATCCTTGACTCCTTTTTTCTGCAGGGGCCGTGAAAAAAATTCCCCCAGATTCCCCAGTTCATAAATATTCACTGCGAAGTTGGTGGTGGCCGTGGGAATGCGTGGGAATGGGCTGGCCACAACGCTCCGCCCTGCCTTTGACCGCCTCCCCATGTCTTAAAAACGGCAGCAAGGGATGACTCACTGCATTTCACACCCACCTACGCACATTCTCGGCACATGCTTTCTGGAGCCACCTGAATCCAGTGGGCCCAAGAGACCCCCCCAAGATCTAAATCCCAGCAGACAATTGAGCTGGGCTGGCTTTGGGTCTCTGGCAAGACAGAGTCCTACTGAGTCCTATGATCCATCCTTCCTGGCGTTAAGTCACATGGCATTAAACACTGGTGGCAATGGCCACGGCTTCACAGGTCGCCGCTGGCACTGTCCTGTAACGTGCCAAGTAGAGATGGGCGCAAAACGAACAATTTTTTGTTTTCGTTTTCCGTTTTCCGTTTCGTTACGTAACAAAACGAAAAACGAAAAACAAAAACAAAAAATAGAGACAATATAGAGACAAAATTCATTTGTCGTTTCGTTACGTAACGAAACGACAAATGAATTTTGTCTCTATATGAAACGAAACAAACAGAAACACCAGAAATGTTGTCGTCTGTTTCGTTTTCGTTACAACAATACATTGAACTGCTTTAAATGCTAAAAAAAATCACAAAAATTGAAATAAATGGTAACAAAATGGTAACGAAACAAACGAAAACGAAAATGATTTTCTGCAAAAATTCACGAAAAACGGAAACGAACCGAAACGGACCCCCTAAACGACAAACGACAAACGAAAAACCATTTTTTTTATTCGTGCCCATCTCTAGTGCCAAGATGCACAACTTGCATGTAATGAAAAAGAGAAGCCTCGAAGTCTGAACTAGCAGCAGTGCCTGGCAGGCATTTAAGCCACTGGACGTAACGCTGGCATGGTCCATGGTGGGCTTCTGCTGATGGCTTTCGTGGTTAAGAACATACGAACAAAAGAAGAGCCATGCTGGATCAGGCCAAAGGCCCATCTCGTCCAGCTTCCTGGATCTCACAGCGGCCCCACCAGATGCGTTTGGGAGCGCATGAGACTAGATATCTGTCTCCTGATACCACTCCCCTGCATCTGTCCCTTGAAGTACCCCGGTTTTAAGCCTGGAGATTACACATCTCCATCATGGTTTGTAACCTGTGATGGACTTTTCCTCCAGGAATCTGTCCAATCCCCTTTTGAAGGCATCCAGGCCAGATGCCATCACCACCTCCTGTGGCAGGGAGTTCCATAGACTAACAACGCGCTGGGTGAAAAAAATATTTTCTTTTGTCTGTTCTCACTCTCCCAGCCCTCAATTCTGTTTATCAGACTGACAGGACGACGAGGAAACCCTGTGGAGGATGAGTCCTGCCTCTGCGCCTGTACCAGTCACGCTTGGGCTTCAGAGGGAGGAGATGCACACATCACTGGCCCTGGGGCTGGAAAAGCGGCATTAAGGCTTTGGGCTATGCCGGACCTGGTGTGTAGGGTTGACTGTGTGTGCTGCTGCAACCCCTGTGAAATATTGGGTTCATTGTCCCAAACGGAGAACAGACGAGCAGGGCTGTGAGTAAGAGGGTTGAATCAGAAAGAGCGGGTGAAGAGGCTGGAGCAGCTGTTGCCACGTGGAAGTGGCCTCTCAGGGAAGTGGATAAATCCTGAAGAAGGGCCCCTGTTTCTCTGGGTCTCCTGGCGAAGAGTCAACTCTCAGTGCTGATCTAGGAAGAGGTGGATAATTTGATTTTATTGTCTACCGTGGCTTCATTGCCTTGGCATCCATTTCTTCCCCTCTCTCGACTGGTGCCAGGCCTCACTGAGAGATGTTCTGAAATGTTTCATCATCATTTTATACCTGAAGAATCTTTAATATGTATTAGAGATGGGCACGAAATGAACAAGTTTCCATTTCCATTTCCGATTTTTCGTTTCATTACGCAACGTAACGACAAACGAATTTTGTCCCTAAAATGAAACGAAACAAACAGAAATACCTGAAATTTTGTCGTGTGTTTCGTTTCCGTTACTGCAATACAAGTGAATTGCTTAAAATCCTAAAAAAAAATCACCAAAAAAGGAAATAAATGGTAACGAAATTGTAACAAAACGAACGAAAACAAAAATGAATTTTTTGCAAAAAATTCACAAAAAATGGAAACGAACCGAAACGGACCCTCCAAACGACAAATGAAATGCCATTTTTTTAATTCGTGCCCATCTCTAATATGCATTGAAAGGAGCCCAGGGATGGGGCCCGATGTATTTCCAAAGGAAGGGAGTTCCACAGGTGTGGGACAACCACCAAGAAGGCCCTCTTGAAAAAGCAGGGCATATTAAGAAGGGAAGAAGGTGTGATATGAGAGGAGCCTTTAAATGTTTGGAAAGCTGTCGTGGAGAAGATGGATCAAGGCTGCTTTCTGTAGCTCCAGAGAGAAGGACGTAAAACAATGGCTTCCAGTTACAAGAAAGATTTTGCCTGCTTATGACTAAGAATGTCCTGACAATAAGAGCTGATTGACAACCGAAGGGAGCACCCCAGCAGGTGACGGGGTCTTTGTCGTCATCTGCATTCTGCATTCAGACTGGAAGCAAACCAGGGATGCTTCTGGGGGGTTCTTTAAAAGAGGTTAAACAGTCATCTGTTCAGGAAGCTTCATCTTTGGACTCCCTGATTTGCAAGGAGGTTGGGGATGGATAGATGGGCGCTGTGGAATCCTTCCAGCTTTGCAACCCTGCTGTTCTGAGACCACGGGGGAACACCGGGAATCTCTCAGTAAGTCTAGGAAGGGCTCCTTCCTGAAAACCGAAAGAACTGTTGCTGCCAGCCAGTGCTGACGATGACGCTGGCCCAAATGGCCGGAGTTAGCATCGGCCGGTGTCCTGTGCCGCCGCTCTTTAAGCTGCAGGCATTTTTGACTACTAGAACCAGGCCTTCATCGTCACGAGTGCCAATAAATCATTCATCAATCACATAAATATCTGTTCCGTCCGGATGTCCACCCAGAGAGCCCTTGGACTAAACGGGCTGGAGATACATGACGGGAATAGTTTGCAGTCAGTGCGCATGCTTTGGCCGGGGGGGGGGAGGTCTGCTGCCCGGAGCATTTCCCATTCCTTGGACTACGACCAAAAAGGAGGAAGGCTCTTGATTCTTCTTTTGGCGCTCACAATTCACAGATGTTGGAGACTTGTCAGACACAGGAGTGGGCGGTGGAGAATGTCAAGTTTGAAATAGCTCCCTTCCTCCTGCCACTCCGGCACAAGCCCTCCCCTCGTCTCCTCATGTTTTCATGACTGGGCTGGGTGGGGGTGTATGCCACCTGTATTACAACAACAACAACAACAACAACAACAACAACAACAACAACAACAACAACAACAACAGAGTCCTAAATAATAATAATAATAATTACTGAGTCCTGAACACTTGGGAAGCGTTCGACTAGTGATTGGTAATATAAAATCCAGTGTAGATAGCAGGCTCAAGGTTCACTCAGCCCTCCATCCTTCCGAGGTCGGTAAAATGAGTACCCAGCTTGATGGGGGGGAGGGCAATGTGTAGCCTGCATTACTGTAATTAAAATTGTAATCCGTGGTATATAAGCAGAACTCTTGTAGTGGTAAGGGGCGGTATATAAGCAGAACACTTTGCTCTCTTCATCATCATCATCATCATCATCATCATCATCATCATCATCATCATC
>JAHTLZ010001542.1:2969-16351 GCA_023846285.1 Phrynocephalus versicolor | reverse complement strand
GGTTTTCTGAACCTCTTTACTGGGCAGCAAAGACCCCGGGAGAGTTAGCAAGGGAGCTTATTACTCCGGAGTAAAGGCCTGGTACTACGGAAAGCCGAGTAGTTCGGGGTGGTGGGGGTGGTGGGGTGGGCAGTCACTATCACCCTGTCACCCAAGGTGCCGAAAATCTTTAGCAGAATGCCTCCCTCCTTGAGGAATGCCTCGGACGCTCTTTCTCCGGTTACAACCATCCTTTTCTTCCCCACCGGCTCCCCACTGCCTTCTGCCCCTTGTTTATTTATCTTTAATTCCTTTCCCTTCGGCCTCGGCAAGAACCGATCTGGTAAAGACAAAAACAGCTTGCTTTTGCATCGCGGAAGCCAAGGGAGGTCGTATTGAAGCCACAACTGACCCGCTCCTCCTGATTAATCTAGCTGCTGTCAACCAATTTGTAATCAACTCTTTAGTTTTAACATCATAACTATGATCCACAAATATTGATAACAAAGCAATATCAGATTTGGGCTCTATAGTCATTTCTAGTATGTCAGTTCTTTAAAAATACATTTCCAAAATTTCTGTATCTTTTTACATTCCCACCACAAATGATAAAAGGTACCAATCTCATTATCACATTTCCAGCAAAGCTTAGAAAAATTTGCATTCATTTTATTCAATTTCACTGGCGTCAAATACCATCTTAAACTTGTTTTAAAGAAATTTTCCTTTATTCTAACAGACATAGATCTAAGTATTCTCATTCTCCACATTTTAGCCCAGTCTTCTTTTCTTATTTCTTTTTTTAAATCTTGTTCCCACAATAATTTCAATCCAGATCCTCCCCTATTTTCATCTAAATCCGAAATAATTTTATATAGTTTGCTAACAACAACTTTTACTATTTCCTTCTGAGTATCCTCATACAACAATAAGAGTTGTTCATATTTTGTGTACTCTCTGCATTTATTATTTTTCTTTATCCAAGTATCAGTTCATTTCGTTAATTGTATAAAATTAAACCAAGATATATCCCTACATTGGAGATTTTCCTTCATTTGTACTTTCCCTCTCATCTTGCCTATCCAGTCTTTCAATCTAATCACTTGTTTATCCCTAAATACTTTTTTGAAAACTTTCAAATTTATAGGGAAATTCTCCATTTCAGTTACAGATCTTAATGGTGAGTCTGAGGGACATAATTTTTTTCTTATGTAAGTACCATGCATTTAACATAGATCTAAGAAAGGGGTTATTAATCTCATTTAACTTTGTTTTCTTAATAGTGCCGAATAAGTAGTTTTCAGTATCCTCCTTTATTTCCGATGATTCCATTTTCCACCATATTAATCTTTCTGGACTAAACACAATATCCCCAATAAACCTTATTTGATTTGCTAAATAATAATTTTTAACATTCGATAAACCTATACCACCTTTATTTTGGGCCATATACCAATATATTTTGTATATTCTAGCTTTTTTACCACTGTTACAATAGTTATTAATTAAATCTTGCCAAAATTTAAGGTCATCCTTACTTAGCTGTATTGGAAACATCATAAAGAGAAAATTTAACTTTAGTAAAATTTTCATTTTCATCAATGCAATCTTCCCAAAACAAGAAAGTTTTAGACTTGAATATTCTAACATTTTATTCTTAATTTCTTTCTTCAGTTTACCCATTCATTCTATTCGCTAATATTGCGGTAAAAATCTTAGCATCTTGATTTATTAATGAGATAGGTCTATATGAACTAGGGTCCATCACATCCTTGTTAGGTTCTGGAATGAGAATTGTTAATGAATGTCTCCAAGATAATGGTATTTTAGCTCCTTGTAAGATTCTATTGAAGAGTATTTTTAATCTTGGAACTAAAACTGATTTAAACAATTTATAAAAATCTGAATCTAGTCCATCACAACCCGGGGTTTTACCATTTTTTAGCTTATCAATAATTGCTCCAATCGCTTCCTCTTGAATTGGTTTTTCTAGTTCCTTCATGTCTGTCTCTAGTATCTTTTCTTTAGCAATTTCTTTAACATACTGTTCTATGTCTGCTTTTGAGACATTACCTCCCTTATATAAATCTTCATAAAATTCTTGAAATATTTACAATTTTTCTTTCATCAGGCTACACTTCTTTCCTGATTTATCTCTAATCACACCTATTGCATTTTTTTGCTCTTCTAGCTTGACATAACCGTGCCAAAAATCTATAGTTTTTATTACTAAATTCAAAATAATTTCTCTTCATATACATTAAATCTCTCTGAACTTTGTCTAATTCTATGCTATCTAATTCTTTTCTTTTAGCTTGACATTCTAAAAACGTTCTATTATCTCTATTTACAAGATACTTATGCTCCAAGTTTTTAATTATGTCTTCTAACTTCTTAATATTCTCCTCTTTCGATCTTTTAAATGTACACATTTCCTTTATAATTAATCCCCTCATAACTGACTTCATAGTGTCCCATATCAATCCCATTTCACTTCCAGCTGTTTCATTTATAGACCATATTTCTAGCCATTCATTTTTTACCCTTTCAATTACATCTACATTTTGAACAATACTAGAGTTCATTCTCCATCTTCTTGCCTCTTTATAATCTTTTTTAACCTTCATTTCCATTTCCATTAGAGCATGGTCCATTACTTTTATAGTATTAATTTCTGTTTCAGTTGTTTTAGAAAGCAAATTATGGGATACAAATATAAAGTCTATTCTAGAATAACTTTTATAGACCGAAGAATAATATGTATATCTTCTCTCATCACCCTTTAATTCTCTCCAAATATCCTTTAGACCTGTGGTTTTCATTACTTTATTCAAAATAGTAGTTCTATTATTCATATCATCCATTTTAATGTCGGATTTATCCTTTACTTTGTCCAGTACCATATTAAAGTCTCCTGCCATAATAACATACCCTTTTTTCACCTTCTCCAATTCTTTTAGAAGAGATTCATAAAAAACTCCTTGCTGTACATTAGGTGCATAAACATTCACTAGAGTATAGTCTTCTTTTCCCAATAAACCCTGGATTATTAAATATCTACCATTGTCATCCTTTATTACTTCTTGTACTACAAATTCGCAATATTTAGAAATTAAAATGGCAACTCCTTTAGATTTTGAAGTCCCATACCCTTTCTCATAAATGTTGATATTCTGTAGCTTGAGTTCATTGGTCTTATCTCTTGATTGACGAGTCTCTTGTAGGAAAATAATGTCTACTTTACTCTTCTTCAGTAGAGCTTCTATTCTTCTTCTCTTTATAACAGATCCTAGGCCTTTCACATTTAAAGTAGCTACTTTTATGTTGGTTCCCATGCCCCCTTTAAATCACATGTTTGTTTTGATCCTGTTGTGTTACATGTAACAAAAAACTCAATAAAAACACAATGAAAAAACAATAATATAAAGTAACCCAAACCTGTCCCCAACCATACCCAGCCACCCTACAATTATCAATCTTACCTCCCCCTCCTTTATCCACGCTGCATTGTACTCCAGTGCGACTCTAAGGGGAAGGGGGGGCGCCATTCCCAGCAACTTGAGTCACAGCCAGGTCTCCCACATCCGCACAATCTAAAGTAATTTACCCTCTTGTTTTTCCCCTTAAACATTTATGAAATCTACTAGATTCTGCAAGGTTCACTTCACTCTCCCGTTACCCATTTCCCCTACTGTCAAAAGGAAGGAAGAAAGAAAAAAAAGGGGGGGGAAACAAGGGAGGTTGGGAGGGAGGGAAGGGATGAGGGAGCCGTGGTTTCCTTAAAGGAGTAATTCCATCTCACATTTGGTCTTCCTCTTTCCCTGCTACTTCCCACCTTTCCCAGAATGGTGTTCTTTTCCTGCCTTCTCACGAGGTGCCCAAATAGGGCAGCTTCATTTCTTATTTATTTATTTATTTATTTATTTATTTATTTATTTATTTATTGGAGTTATATACCACACCATCTAGCAACAAGGTTACTCTGGGTGGTGTACAAAGAGAAATAAACATAAACTAAATCACCAATAGCATCATGAAGGTCACTTAAAGAACAAAGGGATAACTAAAACAAATAGGGCAGATTAAAGATCAGCAAATCAAGAAAGGATGAATTAATAGCCAGGGGAAGCTTTTCTATATAGCCATGTCTTAAGACGTTTTTTGAAAATTGACAGTAATAGAAAGTTCAGGCTTGATTTGATCTAAGACCCGCTTGTTGGTCTTTGTGGCAGTCCAGGGTATGATCAAAGCTCTCCCCGGGCACCGGATTTCAAACAAATTAATCCTACCCATGCCCCACACCATCTGCTTTCTATCCTGTCCAGCTATCACACCCATGAAAATACCAGTTAAAGACATCCAAAGAAATTTAACAATAAAATCATTAGAATCAATAACTCATAAATATCACCTCAGCTTTTAATGGCTTAGGGTTGTGCATCTCAAAAACTCCCTGCACATGAAGGGCAAGCATGCAATGGGAGGCTTTCTGTAGCCCACTCTTCCTTAGATAGCTAGAGGCCAGGAGTTCCATTCCCCCAGGGGGCCTCTTGATGATCCAGATGGTCCCCTGCAGCTCTCCAGTTCTGAATAGGACAAGTTTCCCTTTCCCCACAATTTTAAAAACCCACAGTCTCATTCATTCTGTACCCCAGAGCACAGAGAGAAACTCCTAGCTCCCCTGAGCTCCTTGCCCTCTGAAGTTGCTGGCCACAGCATCTGGCGAAACGCCAGGAAGAAAAAATTCCAGGACACGTGGCCAAACAGCCTGAAAAAACACACATCTTTCGTCTCCAGTTCTAAGATTATTATAAAATTGTTATTTCCCCTGACTCACGCGAGCCATGCCCTCTCCCACAGCGGAGCGGAACGAGTGGGTTAAGGCCCTTCAGAAGACGGTGGATGAACGGAAATCGCGGTGCTTGGACAGAGCCTCGCTCTTCCTGCCTGTCGGGGGCAGCTTCGACTCCGTGGACAAATGTGGTCTCCTGGAGCTGCGGGGCTTTAAAAACAAGCTGTATGTGGTGGTGGCCGGGGACAAGGTTTTTCTCTACAAAAACCTAGAGGTAGGCACGGGCCAGGGTGACTTGGCCCCTTCGGGGGTCCAGCCCTTTCAGAAATCACTGCTTGTGAGTCCCTGTCCTGATTCCTGATGATGGATTTAGTGACCCCCTATTGCTTCTCGCCTCTCGGCTTAGGACTTCCGCCTGGGTGTCGGGATCACCTACATCGAGATGAACGTTGGGAATGTCAAAGACGTGGACAGGAGGGGATTTGATTTGACCACACCCTACCGGATCTTCAGGTACCACCGACTGCTCCAGAAGTGCCTGGGTTGATATTCAGGGTGGCCCAGAGAAAGCACAGCTGGCCAGCTGTGATCCACACACCACTTATGCTTCCCGGGCTCCCATTGAAACCTCCAATGAGGAAGCTGATTGCTTATGATTTTTATGGATACTTTTTGTGTATATGCACTTTTTCTTGCATGAAACAGGCCTGGCCTTTGAGGAAGAATTGACATTAAATGGGTCAAAGTGAAGTATAAAACATAAACTTCATCTAAGTCTCTTAGGGAAAAGGTAAACGGGATACAGTGGTACCTCGGATAACGAATTTAATTCGTTCTCCGAGGCAATTCGCTTTTTGAAAAAAATCATTATCCAAAATGTATTTTCTCATAGGAATAAAAGGGAAACTGATTAATCTGTTCCGGAGCCAAAGAAAAAGACACAGGCACCTGTTGTTGTTGTTTTTTGCTCAAAACTCTTTTTAAACTGCATTTTAAAGGTACAGATGCGATGAAACCCAGGATAACTCTTTTTTACTGATGCATGCTGGAAATTCGTTATTCAAGGCAGCCCATAGGGTAATTTGTTATCTGAGGCAGCCCATAGGGAACATTCACTATCCAAGGCAGCCCTATAGCTGGCAATTGGGATTCGCTATCCGAAAAATTCATTACCAGGGGCATTCGTTATCCGAGGTATTACTGTATTCCTAGTAAAACAACAAATACTAACAGTACATAACAAATATATTACCAAAACGAAGCGAAAAAGAAGGAAGGCATTGGCAGCCCAGGCAATGGCCATGAAGTCATGCAAACACTGCCTCTTTGCTTCACTCAGTTGGTCAACTTGAAGGCAGATTAGGAAGGAAGAGGAGAAGGGGAGGTGAGCAGGCAGGGAGAACTTTTGTGGAGCCATACTAGTTAAAGGGACACCCAGTTCCAGGTGAGAAAATAACAGCTATTGCAATAACAAAAATAAATAACAAAATCAAGACCAAAATTGTAATAATCATCAACATAAATATCAACTAATTATTTAACAAAATCAATTGATTATAATTAATAACTGATTATAGTCAATAATTATTAATTATAATCAATATGATTATAATTATAACCAATAATCAAATAATCAATCCCATAATAACCTCCTCCTTCTCCACATCCTATTCTTGCTGAAGGCTAGGCATTGTGATGATCACCATCATCATAAATATTCCAACTCTAGATGGCACCTCTGAGCAACAGTGTTGGGTTTCCACCCAAACCAGGCTGCATGGATTCTACTCCTTGTACTCCTTTTATTTTGTCCTGGATGATCAGCTGTAACTAGAGATGGGCATGAAACGAAACTGCCCCCTCTAAGAGAAACAAAACGAAAGGAAATGGAAATTTCCGTTTCGTTTCGTTTCATTTCGTTTCATTTGCCGGTGGTATCTCCTACCTGGTGCTGCTCCTGGGGTCCTCTGTCCTGGCTGCAGGGAGGGTCCAGGAACCTCCAGGGGGGAAAAAAGGAAAAAGGAAAGCCGACCGGCCGCGCTACAGCTGGTAAGCGACCAGATGGCTGGCAGTAAAAAACCCCCAACAAAAAACAATAAAAATACAATAAAATTGGCAGGCCGGCAAAAACAAAAAAACCCAATCTGGCGTGCGGGTCCGGTACTGGCCCGTGACCACCGGACCCGGCCTGTGGGCTGGCAAAAGCAAAAACAAAAAAAACAAAAACAAAAAAAAACAAAGCTGACCGGACCGAGCTACAGCTGGTAGGCGAGCCACGTAGTCGGAAGTAAAAAATAAAATAAAATAAAATAAAATAAAATATAAATTATCTGGACTGGCACGATTAATAATGATGATGATAATAATAATAATAATAATAATAATAATAATAATAATAATAATAATAATAACAACAACAACAACAACAACAACAATAATAATAATAATACCCCACCGGTGGCGTTAAAAAACCCCAGAAACAACGAACCCGAACCAAAATGAATTACGAAAATATTTCCCCCCCTAAGAATTCGTTTCGTAATTAACGACCCAAACCGGACCAGAAAACGAACCGAACCGAACCAAATTGCCATTTGTTTGGTTCATGCCCATCTCTAGCTGTAACAATTTGTACATTTCCTTTCTTCTTCAGTGGTTCGGCGTATTCTGCTTTTCTGTGTTTCGTGATTTCTCGTTTTTTTTGCACTTGCATTCGAACATACTGCTTGAACCAACCTCTGAATGGAAAATCCATGGAAACGCAGATCCCAACCTTGAGCCTACAATATACCCAGAGCTTAGAAAAGCTAGGGTTTTTTGGGGGGTGGGGGGTGGGACTGTAACTCCCAAAACGTCCCATCCAGCGCCAGTGGAGCCCAAAGAAGTGAGGTTTTCTCAGACTCTCGTGTGACTCCCGAAGCCTGCACGTTCCCCAGAACCCCGGGTGACCTGGTGCAGGCCTCTTCCTCAGCTTCCCTTAGCAAGCAAGCCGCCTCTGTTTTTCTGTTCCAGCTTCATCGCAGAATCCGACCAGGAGAAGGAGGAGTGGGTGGAGGCCATGCAGCGGTCGGTGGCGGAGGCCCTCTCCAACTCAGAGGTGGCCGAGAGGGTCTGGACGGCTGAGGCCAACTGCTTCTGTGCTGACTGTGGCTCCCCCAAGCCCGACTGGGCCTCCATCAACCTCTGCGTGGTCATCTGCAAGAGATGCGCGGGTACGGTCCTGGTGCTGGTGGGAGGGGGGAGGAGGAAGAGTTGGAGGAGGAGGAGGAGGAGGAGGAAGGAAGAGCAATGGCGCCTGGGGCGGAGAAGGACCTTGGCCCAGAGAGGTTCCTTCGGAGAGGTCTCCCGAGGGAGAAACACACACGGAGAAGCTTGCTCCTGCCAGTTGTACAGAAAAGCTGCTGGAGCTTTATTGGCTCCGGGGACCAAACTCAGTGCCAGAGTGTCTGTGAAGATTCTCAGTCATCCAGGTGAGTTTATCTGGAAGTTGAGTCATGTAACAGCGAAACGTTTCTATCTCTCAAAAAAGAAGTCCAGTAGCCATGACTCAACTTCCAGATCAGTGCCAGAGATGTCCTCGAGGGTGGAGGTGTCAACAAGAGGGGTGGTGCTAAAAGAACAGCAGGTTTTTGCTTCAAAGCCATGGGTGCAAAACAAAAAAACCCCAGGTGTTTTTTCTCGGGGGGGGGGGGCTCTTCACTAGGCTTCAAAGCACTGGAAGAAAATACAATTAGAAAGCAACAAATTTGCCAAGTCAAATTGTCAACAGTCATATTTTATGTACCTAAAGTAACATAAGGACTTTCAAGCTGTATAAGGGGTGTGTGTGTGTGTGTGTAGGGGGGAGCACTAATGTAGCATTTTCCTGAAAATTCCATCTCTTTTTTTGGGGAGGAGGAATGAAAACAAAAAACCACATTTCCCCCCCACCCCAAGGTTCAAAATTTCTGGGAATTTTACATCTCTACTTCCAACTCTGTGGTTCTAGGCGTCTAGGCTTCTGCGACTCTTGTTCTGTGTGCCACATTTTCTTCGGTTTTGTTTGTAGGCGAGCACCGTGGGCTGGGTCCTGGCGTCACCAAAGTACGGAGTCTGAAGATGGATAAGAAAGTTTGGACAGAGGAACTGATAGAGGTACCGTGGGCGGGTGGGCGGGCTGGCTGGGGACACAGCAGCTGGGCAGAGAGGAAGAGGAGGAGGAGGATATGGGAGGCTGGTTGGTGGACTTTTTCCTTCCAGGGTTGGTGCTGTAGGGGATGATCGGGAGACAAAGGCCGCTACCGCCCTTCTGTGAGCAGCCACGTTTTATTTTGCATCGCCTTATCTCCTCCCGCAGCCTCGTGGCGCAGTGTTTAAATGCCTGTCCTGCAGGTAAAAGTGTGCTCACGACCCGGGGTTCAATCCCAGGTAGCAGGCTCAAGGTTCACTCAGCCTTCCATCCTTCCGAGGTCGGTAAAATGAGTACCCAGCTTGTTGGGGGAGGCAATGTGTAGCCTGCACACAGTAATTAAAATTGTAAACCGCCCAGAGACCACTTAAAGTGGTATGGGGTGGTATATAAGCAGAACACTTTACAGTGGTTCGGCAGTTCGCACTTCAGTGTTTGCTTTGCAATCGGCTTCCCCATTCGCACTTGGCTGAACCGCTTTAAACTCCAACAGGGGAAGGGCAGAAACGGGAAACCGAGAAAAGGCGGCATAGTATGTCTGCAAATACAACCAAATTGCTTTAAAAGGAGGGGGTGCAGGAACCGATTTAAAAAAAACACCGCCCCCAGTGGTCGTCGCAAGAAAAAACCGACACAACGGTAAAAATGGGCGTGGCCAAGGGGGCTCGTCAGAAAAAGCTATTTGAAAAGCGGACAGTGATTTTTAAGGCAATTTGTCTTTAAGGGAAAAGGTGTTTCAAATCTAAAGTGCGGTAGCGGTCAAAAGCAGGCCAGTCCTGGGAGCAGGCCAGAGCAGGGCCGGTGCTGCCTGCATTCATGGTGGGGCTTTTCTGCTCTCTGCTTTCTGGTGCCTCCCCCTCCCTCTTTGCAAAAAAAAAAATTGCAAAGCTCAGGAGAAGGGTTGGTGACTGGATGGAATGGGCCCTGAGAGGACCCGATGCTGGCATTGTACTTCTGCAGAGGGAAGGAGCTTGCATTCAGCTCTCTCACCGGCTCGGAAAGTGAAGGAAGGAGATCAACGGCAGAGAGAGAAGAGGAATCCAGGGAGCCCAGAGTGTGTTTGGTGTGAAAGCAGGCCAAATGCATTTGTGTATTTTAATTTTATTTTTTTTAGTGTGCGCCTGTGTGGGGGTCATTAGTGCATTAGTACAGCACACATGGATATCATCATCACCATCATCACCCTTACATCATCATTCTTCTTACATCACCATTCTTACAAGTGTTTCAGGGTCTTCTTGCATATCTTTTTTTTTTATGTACAAAGAGATAAGCCCCATTGCACAGGGGTTAAACTGCAGCAACGCAGTGAAAATGACGGTTGAGCACCAGTGCAGCCACACGGGGGTGCAGTGGCATAAGAAAGCCGTGCTGTGTTCCTGGGATAAAAAGAGTGTGCCTAAACTCAGAGAGCTGCTGGAGTGAAAGACTGTTCTTTTAACCCCTTAACTTCTTTAAATTTTCAGACGATACCAAATTGGGAGGGGTGGCTAATTCCCTAGGGGACAGGATAAAATATCCAAAATGACCTTGATAAATTTGAGTACTGGGCCAAAGCAAATAGAATGAATATACTCTTGAAGGGTTTCCCAACTGGGATCTGATAGCGGTTGTGACCAGTAGAGATGGGCATGAAATGTTAAAATACAGGAATGGGCAGGAAACGAAAAATGAAACGCTGTTTTGCCATTTTGTTACGTAACGAAACAAAAGAAAACGAGGAAGCAGCATTTCGTTCTTGATGAAACAAAACGGCCGTTTTTCCATTGAAACACATTGCTTCAATTGAGTTCCATCGTTTCCGGGCTCCTACCGAGCTGTCAATGGCTGGACTTCTTTAAACCTGGCCCAGTCAGTACAGGATTTAAACCAGGATCCCCCTGGGTCAGTTTTAAAGGGGTCCAGCCAATAACAGCTCAGCAGGAGCTCTTTAAAAATGGCTCTCAGAGTCCTGGGATCCAGGGGAGGCATTTCATTTCATTTCATTTCACTTCCTACAATTTTTTTTTTTAAAAAATGTAAGAAAACAAAACAAAACGGGTGAGCACGAAACGAAAACATTATGTTTCTGTTTCATGCGCATCCCCACTAAAATAGCATTTAGAAGGACGTAGAACAGGCATGTCCAAACTTTGGCCCTCCTGATGATTTGGACCACGATTCCCAGAATTCCAAGCCTGTATTTTCAATTGGCAAAGGACAGTGGGAGTTGTGGTCCAAAACATTTGGAGGGCCGAAGTTTAGACATGCCTGACATAGAAGGTCAACTGGTGCTGACTGGGCCATTTTTAAAATGGTCCAGCCCATGACAGCTCGGCGGGAGCCCTCTGAAAATGGTCAAGTGGGCAGTTCAGGACGATCTCGCTGCCCACCCAACCATTTTAAACTTAATTTTTAAAAAACTTTTAAAATAGTTTTAAAAGCACACCCTTTCCTCCATCCAATTGGGTGGGTGGGTGGAAAACCGTAGGCTTTTTCAACGTTTTTTTTTCCAGCCCGAAGCCAGCGCCGATCAGCTGGAGTGTGGGCCTTCAGTGGAAAAAAAAGTTTTAAAAGCTCACCCTTTCACTGTGCCCGATCGGGTGGGGGAAAGGGTAGCTTTTTAAAAATAATTTCTTGTTGAGGCCCCGCGCTCCAGCTGATCAGTGCTGGCTTCTGCGGGGAACAAAAGTCTTAAAAGCCTTCCCTTTCCCCGCACCCAGGGAAAATGAAAAACAAAATGGAACGGAATGAAAATTTCTGTTTTGTTTCGGTTTTCTTTGATGGGTCATTTCGTTTTTCATTTCGTTGTGTAATGAAACAAAAAACAAATAACAAAACAAAAAAAAGTTCATTTTGTGCCCATTTCTAGTTGTGAGTTTTTCAGGCTATTTCGCTGTGTTCTGGAAGTTTTTCTTCCTGATGTTTCACTAGACGCTGTGGCTGGCATCTTCAGAGGCCAAGGAGCTCAGGGAACTAGGAATTTCTCTGTATGCTCTGGGGTATAGAGTGAGTGAGACTGTGTGGTATTAAAGTTGTGGGAAACAGGAAACTTAACCTATGCAGGAGAATAGGTGTTAGTTGTTCTTGTTGTTGTTCTTCTTGTTGTTTTTGTTTTTGTTTTTGTTTTTGTTTTTGTTTGTTTGTTTGTTTGTTTCATTTATATACCACACTATCTTCCTACAGGAACTCTAGGTGGTTTTGTGCTGGAGGGATTAAGAAATTTCACTGCAATCAGGGGTGGCAGCAATCCTTTTTAAACTGAGGCGCACAGAACTGGACACAGGACTCCAGGTGGGGTCTGACCAGAGCAGAATAGAGTGGCACTATCACCTCCCTTGATCTAGACATAATGGTTCTGCTGATGCAACCAAGAACCACATTTTGGCCAGGGTCTTCCTTCTTCAGGTTGCCTGGGGCTGAACCGTGGGGGCAGTTTCCCACATTCCTCCAATTGTTATGACAAAACCTTATTTTATTATTTATTATTTTATTTATTGTATTTATATCCCGCTTAATATCGAAAGATCTCTAAGCGACTTACAAAGCCACAATTGGCACAGATAATCACAATTGAACAAACAGACGATACACACAACAAACTAATATAGTTAAAAACCTGATAGTGTTCCTGATACTATCTAATAAAAATCTAATAAAAATCTAATAAAAATATCATTCAGAGACATGGCGATGGCGGGGTAAAAAAAAAAAACCTAGGAATCGCCGAAGGCCTCCCGGAAGAGGTAGGTTTTTAAAGCCTTCCGGAAGGCCAGCAGGGACTCTGCAGAGCGCACTTCAGGAGGGATGGAATTCCAAAGGCTAGGGGCCGCCACTGAGAATGCCCGGGCCCGAGTACTCGACTTCCGGGCTTCTCGGGGAGTGGCGACCCGCAGCAAGTGCGCTCGCGCCTGCCGAACGGGACGGGCCGAGGTGGATCGCTGAGCGATACGCTCTGTCAGGTAGTCCGGTCCCAAGCCATGGAGGGTTTTATAAACTAAAACCAAGACCTTGAATCTAATCCGGGCTGCAACGGGCAACCAGTGCAGGCGGGCCAGAACTGGCGTGATGTGATCATACCGACGCACGCCGGCCACCAGCCTGGCCGCCGCATTCTGTACCCGCTGCAGATGCCGGAGAAGAGTCAAGGGCAACCCCATGTAGAGGGCGTTACAGTAGTCCAGCCTCGAGATCACCAGTGCTTGGACCACTGTTCTCAGAGAGTTCGCGTCGAGGTATGGGCGGATCTGGGCGATCCGACGGAGATGGTAATAGGCGGACCTGGTCACCGACGCCACCTGGGATTCCATGGAAAGCGCCGGGTCCAGGAGCACGCCCAGATTCCGCACCCTCTCCGCGAGCTGGAGGGAAACTCCCCCCAGACAGGGGAGGGGGCCACCGTACCCCGACGGCGAGCTCCCAAAGAACATGACCTCCGTCTTCTCGGGGTTGAGCTTAAGCCCG
>JAHTLZ010001541.1:0-11872 GCA_023846285.1 Phrynocephalus versicolor | reverse complement strand
AGAATAGGATGCACTTTGGATGTACCAAATTTTATAAAAAGCAACAATGGTTCTATTGTTCAGAAATGGGTCATGAAAGGATTGAATCCTGATTGGTAGTTTAGAAGCAAGACTGATAAGTTAGAAATGGCCATGCGTGGAAGCTTCCAAACCACTGTCTGCCCAAAGAAGGATGAACATATCGGGGTTGGCCTGCCTTTTTCTCCCACAATGTTATAGGAGTATCTCAAGGTTACTTTTCTAAAATTCACATGAATCAGGAGATGCTATGGCTTGGGATAGCTTGCAATGCCGTCAACTTTGGAGACCTGTTGTAATATATTCATGCCAGCCCATACAAAATCATTCTTCTACAGTCACAAACACACACACAATCCCAACAGTATGATGGTTTATATGGTAACACATTTAGCGAGGAGGTGTTTTACCAGCCTTCCACACCAATACTTTTTCTCAAACCACACGCCGCTTGAACACACCAGATCTTCCCAGCCTGAAAACATTATATGCTGCTTCTAGTGATGGTACTGGGCTAAAATGGTCTGATTCGACGTAAGGCGGTTTCTGGTGTTCTTTTTTAAAAAGCAAATGTGCTTTAATTGGAAGCAGAAGAAAGGCATTGGGAGGGAGCACAGAGCTCACATTTCCCTCTTTCTATGTGCTGCTATGATTCTTTGTTATAGCTGCTGCTGATCACAATCTCATAGTTATTTACTGTTCCATTTTTTAAAGCTGGATGCTACAGCACACCACTTGTCATATGACGTCTACTTGAACTCTCCAAGTGTACAGATCTGCAATTTATTTTTGCAATAGTTTCCAAACAGCCTACTTAATCTAAACAGAGTATCACAGGAACTTCCTTGGGGCATAAAATTACATATACATTAAATTACTACTGTTGATAGTTGTGATACATCACGCTGGAAAAATTGGAGGCCCTCCTTGCCTCTAGGGCAGGCGGTGAATCGTGTCTTTGTTTTGCCACTCATCATCTTGAGGAGTGAGAAGCACAGAACTTGGATTTTTTGGGGGGGTGAAGAAAGGTATCACAATTATGATTATAACTTCTTTTGCTGAGTTAACTAACAATTGATTTACTCTTAGAGTTGCAAGCTGGACTCACTAAATGGTTATATTCCACGTTGAAAGGGCTGGCTTATGCCTCATAGCATTGCCTTGTACTCTGTCAGGAGTCTAGGGGCATCAGTTTGGAACATGGAAGGAGACTGTGGTTTGTTGTAGCACAGGCCATTGTAGGGGTAGGGGTAGGTATAGGTCCTGAGCCTCGCAGTGCAGTTGTTAAATGCCTGTACTGTTGATAAAACTGTGCTCACAACCTGGGGTTCAGCCCCAGGTAGCAGGCTCAAGGTTCACTCAGCCTTCCATCCTTCCAAGGGCGGTAAAATGAGTACCCAGCTTGCTGGCTGGGTGGGGGGCAATGTGTAGCCTGCATACTGTAAACCGCCCAGAGACTACTTGAAGTGGTGTGGGCGGTATATAAGCAGAACACTTTGCTTTGCTTTGAGGAAAGGGAAAGTTTAAAAAAATGCATTTATAAACAGCAACTAGTACTGCTTTAATGGCACTGAAGCCATAACTGCAAAGACCTACTTAAAAGTTGGATAAGAAATGTTTTCTGAACAAATGACCAGAATGAAGAATGAGAAGGGAAGGTCATGGACAATGGAGGGAGAATCAGTGGATGAAGATGAAAGTTCAGCAGCATTACTTCTCCACACTCTTCACTGAGGTGGGAAATGTCTGATTTTTTTTCAGGTGATGCTAGCTCTCGCCACTTCTCTCTATGGCTCTACTCAGGCCTAGGTCTAATGGGAGCTGCACTTTCAAATATGTGGAGCGCTACACATTGCCACACCGGCTGTAAATTCTGCACTTGTAATCCAGGGTTTACTGTAGCTACAGTAACGTAAGAGTATCTACAGCTACATTTAATGTCTTTGGGAACTACTGTACCTGGAATCCAGCACCTCAGAGGATCACTTCTCATCCCTGGTGGGCATGGCTATAAAAAGGAGAAGGAGATGCAAGTGGATTTCTAAACTAAAGAAGACAAGTCATTGTCCCATTTTGGGATGCACACATTGGCAGCATACAGCTCACTACCTCAGCGCATGGTTGTAATTAGGGCTGGACACGAGATTTGGATAAATCACAATATTTGAACCCAATCAACCTGATCTGGATTGATATGTCTGAAATCAAAATGAAAGCAAAGGTTAAGTTCTAGGTTGAATCAAACCTACAAATGGATTTGGACAGAGGGAATAAATTGTTTTGGCCTGGTTTTGATTTTGGGATTTTTTGGGGGGTGGGGGAGGAAAACCCATAAAGGTGCACATAAGCAAATCCCTGAACCTAGCTTTCTGAAATCTGACTGGTTAACCCAGCTGTATATGTAATTAGGGTCCATCATGAAATAGCAGATATCAGTACAAAAATGAAAATAATATAGTCATTATGGTTTGCCTATGCATTGATTTCATTGAAATCTTCCTTCAAAAAGCTTTTATAGACCACTCCACAAGCGAACCAGAATGTGATCTATTTCTCAGTGTGATCAGATCCTTAATTATCCACATTGATAATTAGGGGCCATATGTGGTGGAGGGACTATTCCTTGTGAATAGATCTGGATGGTCATTTTCTGGCTTGGAGGTTCTTTTCCTATGCAGTGATTATCTTGAGGAAGTGCTTTCAGTCATTAATCTGCAGCATATAATTATTTTGGAATTGTTATTTATCACATTTTGAATCACCTACCCACGTTCTACCTATCCAAACACATTGGTAGGTGAATTTGGGAGCATATACCTGCAGTTACTTTTCCAATATGTCTTAATGAGCAAATGTAACAAGTCTACAAGACATTTTCCACAGATGTGTCCTGTTTATTCTAAATCTACATTAAGTTCAAACAAAAAAGAGTGTTACAACTCAGCTGTTGCTTTGGAACATGTGGCCTAGGGAGATCTGACTTACGGTAATCCCTCTGTTTGGTTGCCTACCCTCAAGGTCTTCCTCCTTCTCCTGACGGTTAAAGCTGCTGGATCTAGAGGGGCATGGTGGCTCAGCAGACTAGTGCATTGAAACAGGGCAGCTCCTCGGTTCAAATCCCAGGTGCCACACAGTGGAGTGAGCTCCCGCTGTTAACCCCAGCTCCTGCCAACCTAGCAGTTCAAAAGCATGAAAATGCAAGTAGATAAATAGGTTCTGCCATAAAAAGTGGGAAGGTAAACAGTGTTTCCTTGTATCCATGCTAGCCATATGGCCACCAACTTGCACAACACTGGCTCTTTGGCTTGAATACGGAGATGAGCACCGCCCCTAGAGTCAGACACAACTAGCACGCATGTGCGCGGGGCAGGGAGGGACTTTTACCTTTACTTTTTTACTGCTGGATATACAAGTAGATTGTCCAATTCAAAGCTCTCCTATCAAGCTTGACTGGTGACTACACTAGCTACAGCACTCCAGATGAAAACAACTGAATAGGGACAATTGGACAATTGTTGCATATAAAATTCCTGATAAAAATGGCTCACTCTCACACTCTCACATATGTCTAGTAAATACACACTGCTGCTGCATTTAATTGTTTTTTCCTTATTAGTTGATCATTTTTATTTACATTTTTAATTTATTTCCACTTTATAGCATTCTTCTTTTCGTATGCTTCAACTGTACATAAAAATTGGTGCAGTGGTTAAATTGCTGTATTGCAGCTACAACTGTGCTCATGACCCAGGGTTCAATTCCAAGTAACAGGCTCCAGGTTCACTCAGCTTTCCATCCTTCTGAAGTTGGTACAGTAACCCCCCACCAATCACAGGGCTTAGGGACCCACCCCACCCATGATGCAGGAAAATCTGCGATATGCAGAAGCGGGTGGGTGGGGCAGGGGGCGGGGCGATTGTGCAGCATGCTGCCGGCGGCAGGGGGATCTTACCTCCCACCGCCGCCCCCGCCCCCGCCCGCCAGTGCGGCCCCGAGGCTTCTTGGGGGGGTGTGGGAGGGCTGTGTGGAGTGACCGGATCACCCCCCCACGCACCCCAGAGGCTTCTTGGGGTGTGTGTGGGAGGGCCACGCGGAGCGAACAGATTGCCCGCCGCCGCCTGCCCACGCATCCTGGAGGCTTCTCGGGGGTGCGTGGGAGGGCGGCACGGAGCAACCTGGCCACCCCGCCGCCACCCGCCCCCATGGTTCCGGTACTGCGGTCCCGCGATATAATGGGACCGCAATACCGGAACCGCGAAATGGTGGGAGGTCACTGTAAAATTAGTACTCAGCTTGCTGGGGGGGGGAGGCAATATGTAGTCTGTGTTATTATGTGTAAACTGCCCAGAGAGTGTTTAAAGCGCTATGGGGTGGAATATAAGCTTTGCATATGTTTTAAAAAACACAGGCTTTTGGTACTATCATGTCCTCACTTGAACATCTAAACTTTCAAAGCCTCACTAGTTAAATGTATTCCTATCACCTCTCTCCTTCGGTTCTGTGAGGGTTCATCTTCTACTCCTGGTGGTTCTGAAGAGAAATAAGGATTGTCCATGCATTCCGGGAAACGATCCAATAAACTTTTATTTTCATAACAAAACTCTTGTGCATCCATGCTCTCTTGGGGTACATATTCATTTTCTGTTACAATAACTTTTGACTGAAACAAAGTGCCAAACGGGCTCAAACTTGGGGGATTTAATCTCTCTTCAGGGGCAGTAGTTATTGAGGGGTTCCCCGACCCAGGCACTGACTGCCACAACAGGGGTGGCGAGCCCACTGGGCAACTGGATTCTCTCTCGGAGTGGCTCTGCCCCTCTCCCTCATTGCCAACACGTTGGCTGGCCATCGTAGAGGTCGGACATCAATCACCCATGTCCAGTCTTTCTCGACTTCTACCTCGAATGTCCCCCTTTGATCTTCTCTCCGTCGTCTCTCCTCCCTAACGTCCTTTTCCAACTGCCTCTTTTTCTCTCCCGTCTCGTGCTTCACACCCTCGCTAACCCCCTCGCGATCCCATCTCGCACCTTCCCTGTCACTCACACTCCCTGCTTCCTCCAACCCCGCTCGCATGTCTCCCACCCAGAAGACATCCTGCGCTCTTTCTCCTTCGTGTTCTCCCTTCACTCCTCCTTCAGGTCCTTTCACTAATTCTTTCTCTTCTGGTTCCTTTCGGGTGACTCCCTCTTTGTTTAAACCGGGGTACTTCAAGGGCCAGATGTAGGGGAGTGCTATCAGGAGACAGATATCTATTTATTTATTATTATTTATTTATACAGCTTATATACCGCCCATCTTCCTGAAAGGAACTCCGGGCGGTTTACAATAAATGTACAGACAACAAATTAAAACAACAACTGAAATAAACAATAAAACAAAACGGCTGCAGCAGATGGCGGGACTAAAAAAAAAAAAAAAATTGTGTCACCCAAACGCCTCCCGGGAGAAGGGTTTTCAGCGCCTTCCGGAAGGCAGGCAGGGACTCTGCAAGGCGCACTTCTGCTGGTAGGTGATTCCATAGGGTTGGGCCAGCCACAGAGAAGGCTCGGGTACGGGTGGAAGTTCTCCGAGCCTCCCTGGGCGTGGCCACACGCAGCATGTGCGCCCGCGACAACCTAGTCGGACGGGCCGAAGTTGACCGCTGGTCGATCCGCTCCGTCAGGTAGCCAGGCCCTAGGCCATGGAGGGTTTTGTAAACCAAAACCAGGACCTTGAATCTAATTCGGGCTGCAACGGGCAACCAGTGCAGGCGAGCCAAGACTGGGGTGATGTGCTCGAATCGACGCACACCAGCCACCAGTCTGGCTGCTGCATTTTGGACCCGCTGCAAGCGCCGAATGAGAGTCAAGGGCAACCCCATGTAGAGCGCGTTGCAATAGTCCAGTCTAGAGATCACCAGCGCCTGGACCACAGTTCTGAGGGAGTCCTCATCCAGGTACGGACGAATCTGGGCGATACGCCAAAGATGGAAAAAGGCAGCCCTGGACACGGCGGACACCTGGGCTTCCAGGGTGAGCGCCGGGTCCAGGACTACGCCCAGATTTCGGACACAGTCCGATGGCCTGAGGGAAACACCCTCCAAGGTGGGATACGGGCCACCGTAGCTGGATGAGGAAGCCCCAAAGAACATGACCTCGGTCTTATCGGGGTTGAGTTTGAGCCTGTTAGCCCTGGTCCATTCCATGACTGTGCCCAGACACTGATCGAGGGTCCGGACAGCCTCATCTGCAGCGGTAGAAAAGGAGACATAGAGCTGCGTGTCATCAGCGTACTGATGGCAGCAGACTCCATGCCTCCTAATGACCTCAGCCAGCGGCCTGATGTAAATGTTGAACAGCATGGGAGAGAGAGACGACCCCTGTGGAACCCCGCAAGGGAGTATCCAAGGGGCCGACATCTCGCCCCCATGCTGAACCTGCTGGGGACGGTCCTCGAGGAAGGACCGGAACCAACTGTGAACAGTGCCTCCGATCCCAACCTCGGAGAGCCGATCCAGCAGGATACCGTGGTCGACGGTATCAAAGGCCGCTGACAAATCCAGGAGGACCAACAGGGAGGAGCACCCCCTGTCGGCCCTCCGGATGAGGTCATCTTGCAGAGCGACCAAGACTGTCTCGGTCCCCCGACCAGGCCTGAACCCAGACTGGAACGGATCCAGGGCATGCTCGGCCTCCAGAGAGGATTGAAGCCGGATCGCGGCCACCCTCTCGATCACCTTGCCCATAAAAGGAACGTTAGCGATCGGGCGATAGTTGGATAATTCACCCGGCGCTAAGCTCGGTTTCTTCAGGATGGGCTTTACCACGGTCTCCTTCAGACGGGAAGGGAAAATCCCTTCCCTGAAGGAGGCCGTGGCGATGATCGAAGCCCACCCTGAGATGTTCGTGGCAACTGCTTTCATAAGCCATGAAGGGCAAGGGTCGAAGGGGGTGGACGCGGGCCGGCAATGGGCAATAGCCCTGGAGGCCTCAAGGGAGGTGACAGGCCCAAACTCAACCCTGCGAGGAGACCGAGGGGGCACAGCCGCCGGGGATGCCGAGAGTGGGCTATGGCAACAGGATTCGAAACCGGAACGGATGGCCTCTATTTTCGATCGAAAAAAGGCTGCAAAGTTCTCACTACTGAAATCAGTAGGAGGAGGCCTAGTCAGTCCAGGATTAGTGAGGTCGCGAACCACACGGAACAATTCCGCTTGGCGGTTCGAGGCCTCACTAATTCTCAGGGTGTTATAAGATCTTCTAGCCACCCTGAGCGCATGAACATAGCGCCTGGACTGAGCGATGACTGCAGCCTTCTTGGTAGCCGTCCGGTTCTTCCTCCAGCTGCGCTCCAGCCTCTTCCGTTCATGCTTCATCGCTCGAAGCTCTTCCGTGAACCACGGAGAGGAACGAGCTCTGCAGCGGATGAGGCGCCTAGGGGCGATCTGGTCGACAGCTCGTGATGTTTCGTCGAACCATTGATCTACCATAGAGTCAACCAGATCGTCAGCCAGTCCGCCAGGAGGCTCCCCGAGGACTTCCCGACACCGATCAGGGTTGAGGAGTCTACGGGGGCGAGCCCAAACAGCGGGCTGAGGGTCCCCGCGGGGTGGGGCGGCGATTGATACAGAGAAAGACAGCAGGTGGTGGTCTGACCATGACACGGGGGTGGGAACAAGGTCCCACACCCTCAGACACGAGTCCTCAGACGCGGAGGAAAATACCAGATCCAGGGTGTGTCCAGATCTGTGTGTTGGGCATAAAACATGCTGGGACAGGTTCATGAAGGCCATGGACTGCATGAATTCCAGAGCAGCACCAGACAGTTCACCGCCGACATGCATGTTGAGGTCGCCCACCACCAAAAGGCGTGGGGTTCTCAACAAAGCAGCGGCGATGAACTCGGCGAGCTCTGGTAGGGATTGTGCTGGGTTGCGGGGAGCACGGTAACCGAGCACAATGCCAAACCTGTCCCGCTGCCCAACCAACAGGTGGACACATTCCAACCCTGGAATCACCAACGTTGAGGCCCTGCTGACATGAATGGTATCTCTGTACACAATGGCCACCCCACCCCCCTTACGTCCCTCCGATCTTCCTGCCCCCTGCACCAGAAACCCAGGAGGGCAAAGCTGGGAGAGCGAAGCCCCCCCCTCTTCACCCACCCAGGTCTCGGTGATGCACGCCAGGTCGGCCCTCCCATCAACGATGGTATCATAAATGATGGGAATTTTATTATGCACCGACCTGGCATTCAACAGAAGGCAAGAAAGATCGGAGGCGCTGGCGGAGTGGCTCCCAGGCACGTGACAGTGAGCTGGAGGGTCAGAACAGGGGACAGGCGCAAGATGCCTGGCCCGAGTTCTTCTTGCCCGACTAACCCTCCAGCCCCTAGCGTACCGACCACGGCCCGACACGACAGGTATGGCGGTCCCTGCCTGCATGGTGGCTGATGGATGGAAGGGAAAAGGAAGAGAAAAGGAAAAAAAAATCAACACAACCACAACAACAATACTAAATACAACTAAAAATCAAAATGCTAAACACATCAATAAAACAAATCGGTTACAAATATAAAGCAAAAGCAAACAAACAAACAAATAGCATATTAATGAGCTCACAGCCCAGGCAGAGGGGGAGGGGCAAAAGAGGAGCGCAAGGGCGTCTCGCAGAGATGGTCGGTGGTCGATGTTTGGAGGTTCCAGGCGGCTGATGTCAAGGGAGAATGGAGGCAAGAAGCAATGGGGGCCGGCCGGCAACCGTCAGATGGGCCAGCAACGGCCTCGGGGCCAGATTGGGCCCAGCAAACGGCAGCAAGACAAGCTCAGTCTTCAGCAGATGGTAGTCCCAGGGCACCAGAATGTCCGGTATCCTCAAGTGCCAGCAGAGGGTGGGGAATTGGGTAAGGGGGGGAGCAGAATGGAGAGCTCCGCACCCCCAAACCCACAGCAGTCCGGTAGTGGGGGGGGAGCAAGATTGGGAAGCTCCTCACCCTAAACCCACAACAGTCCAGCAGGGGGGGAGCAAAATCGAAGTTCCAATCCCCAACCCATAACGGTTTGAGGAGGGCTAGGGGAAAAGGGGGGGAAAGGGAAGAAAGGGAGGACAATGGAGGGAGGGTAAGAGAAAGGGATAAGGAGTGGGGAAAGGCAATGTCCAAACCAGCTACCGTATCGGTCCCCATGTCCAAACTGCTGCGATGGTAAGATAAGCAGCAGTGATGGCGGCAGACAGGCGGCTGTAAAGTAAGCCATGATGGGCAAGCGGCAACAGAGACAGCCGGCCGGGTGGCACAGCCGCAGCGGCAGCCTCCAGATTTGGCCGGCGGCGATGATCGGCGGCGGCCATGGCGGCCATGGCAGCGACGGTCGAGCGGTCACGAAGAGCAACAATGGCGGCGGCGGACCTCCCCCGGGACCTGGCCACTGCGATGGTCGGCGGCAGCAACAGCAACAGATCGATTGGTCGGGGGCACTGCAACACCGGCGGGAACCTCCAAGCTGCCGCGATGGTCGGCGGCAGCAACGGCAATCGATTGGCTGTAGAACACGGCGGCTGCAGCCGCGGCCCCCTGTGGGGCCGAGACGCCACGCTGACCGGCGTCAGGGTCGGCGGCGACAGTCAGCGGGCCGGGAGCCGTGGCCTCCAAGGCTGCGCCGCAGTGAGGGTGGACGGCGACAGGGACGGCAGCGGGTGATCCGGCGCCGAAGGCGGCGCTGAAGGCGGCGGTGAAGGCTGCAGCCCCCCCCCAAAGCCAAGCCGCCACGATAGATAGCAATGGCGGCGGCAACAGCCATCGGCAGATTGGGGGGGCACAGCGGCACCGGCAGCAGCCTCCAGGGCTGGGGCGCCACAGCCATCGCAGTCAGTTGGCCGCAGGCCGCAGCAAGGGCAGCAGCGGTCTGCTCCTGGGCCGAGGCTCCAAGGTGATCAACGGCAGCGGCGGCAACAGCAGCAATGGCAGCGGCAGCCTCAATAGCCGACCCACCGCGAGGCCGTCCACGGCGCTCCACCGCCGGGACAGCAACGAAGGTCCTCAACGCCGACCTGCTGCGATGGCAAGCAGCAACGGCAGCAACAGCAGCAGCAGCAACAGCTGGCAAGCTACCACCAAAGGTAGGAAAGAGGGCGAAATGGAGCCGGTGAGATGGAACTCCGGCGGACATGCCTGGTGGGGGAGGGGAGGGAACGCTCATACCCGTCCTGTAGTCCTGTAATTTGTCCACTGATATAGAGAAGCAAAGGCAACCATAGGATCTTCAGAAGAGCCCCTTAAATCCCCCTCCATAGCCTAGGCGAGCCCAAAGCAAAAATTAAAACCAAACATGAAAACAAGGCAGCAAAAAAACAAGCTTAAAATGCAGCCGACATAAACAGCTGCTGCTGCCGCCCGCCATCTTGCCTTCCTTGAGGTGGAAGGCAGCTTGAGCAGCAGAGCAAGGGGCTCAGTCCTGACTTGCCTCAGGAGTCCAAGAGGCCAAACTCCCCCAGAAAAGCCACAGAAAGGTCCCCTGTCTCTCACCCAGGGGCAGAGGGAGTGGCAGATGGCACTGGACTCTTGGGTCAACAGGAACGGTGGTCTTCCAGGTCCCAGGCAGCTCCGCTTTTCAAGCCTTCCTTCCTCGGGCAGGTGGTAAGAGTTGAGGTGGAAGGCAGCTTGAGCAGCAGAGCAAGGGGCCCAGTCCTGACTTGCCTCAGGAGTCCAAGAGGCCAAACTCCCCCAGAAAAGCCACAGAAAGGTCCCCTGTCTCTCACCCAGGGGCAGAGGGAGCGGCAGATGGCACTGGACTCTTGGGTCAACAGGAACGGTGGTCTAGTCTCATGCGCTCCCAAAGGGGCCGCTGTGAGATACAGGAAGCTGGACTAGATGGGCCTTTGGCCTGATCCAGCATGGCTCTTCTTATGTTCTTATGTTCTTATGGTGCACGCTCCTCTCTAGCTTTCTCCTTCTCCTCTTTCTCACAGGTTCCTAAGAACCTGGACTTTTTCAGGACTAGGGTTTATAAAATAGCTTTTCTGGTACAACAAAGCTAACCATATATCTTTCTTTTGAGTCACTAGTGCTGCCAGTGGTTCAGACTCACAAAACATTAGAAAAAGGTGCTCCTGAGCCTTAAGAGAAAAATATTTGCCTTTGGACATTCTCATAAAAGCATCACATTACTCCCTTTCTATATGGTATATGAATCTGCATGTGTGTATTCTCTATCAAATAAAGGCCAGCAAAGATCTTGGATGTACTCAAGTACAAGAACTGAACCATGCAAGGAAAGGTTTGTTCTCCTGATACCCAGGGGACTGTTCACTTTTTTTTTAAGGGTAATTTGTGGGGTATACAGGACAGAAATGTATCCAGTTATGGGTGTTTTCCTAATACTAGAACCTGAGGCCAACTATTGAACCTGAACAGTAGTTGGTTCAGGGAAATAAAAAGAACCACTTACTGCAATGGTGTCCAAACTTCAGTCATCCAGATGTTTTAGACCACAACTCCCATAGTCCTTTGTCATTTGCAATCTAGGCTTGGAATTCCGGGTGTTGTGGTCCAAAACATATGGAGGGCTGAAGTTTGAATGCCCCTGACTTACTGAGTGTGTATGATTATCAACTACAGAAAAAGGTATCTCAATATGTAGCGATAGCCACCAAGATTGTTGGTTTTTAAAAGGGATTAGAATGTAAGGCTATCTGTGGTTACTGGTCACGCTGGTTATACACAAATCTTCAATATCTTTTTGTATCCCAGTAGTTGGGAACATACTGTAAGTGGATGGGTGATACACTCTCACATCCTGCTCATGGGCTTCTTATGGGCATCTGGTTTGCCATGGTGGGAACATGAGATAGAGCTTTCAGTCTGATCCAACACAGCTGCT
>JAHTLZ010001539.1:61-13566 GCA_023846285.1 Phrynocephalus versicolor | reverse complement strand
CCTTCTCTGATGATGATGATGATGATGATGATGATGATGATGATGATGATGATGATGATGATGATGATGATGATGATCTAGTGAGTCATAAGAACATAAGAAGAGCCATGCTGGATCAGGCAAAAGGCCCATCTAGTCCAGCTTCCTGTATCTCACAGTGGCCACACCAGATGTGTTTGGGAGCGCATGAGACTAGATATCTGTCTCCTGATACCACTCCCCTGCATCTGGCCCTTGAAGTACCCCAGTTTTAAGCCTGGAGATGACACATCTCCATCATGGTTTTGTAACCTGTGATGGACTTTTCCTCCAGGAATCTGTCCAATCCCCTTTTGAAGGCACCCAGGCCAGAGGCCATCACCGCATCCTGTGGCAGGGAGTTCCACAGACTAACAACGCGCTGGGTGAAAAAATATTTTCTTTTGTCTGTTCTCACTCTCCCAGCCCTCAATTTGAGTGTATGTCCCCTAGTTCTGGTATTTTGGGAGAGGGAGAAGAGCTTCCCTCTATCCACTTCACTCATGCCCTGCATTATTTTGTACGTCTCAATCATATCCCCCCTCTCAATCATATCGTCCTGCCAAAGAGAAGGCCTGATCCAGAGCACCTCCCCCCTGTTCTGAATGTAACCTGGATCTCCCCCCGCCTCCCCTTTGATCCCACAGGGACCCTTGGCCAGGTGGAACCGCGGGCAGGGGTCCCCCTTCCGCTCTACCCGGAGGAAGGCAGCTCGGACGACGAGGGCCTCTTGGACCTGGTCTATGCCGCCAACCTGGAGATCCACAGCCGTCGGCGGCCTCCCCGGCGGACGCGCCTCATCCGGATGCGCACCCACGAGCTCCAGGTGTCGGACGAGGAGTGCCTGACCCGCTTCCGGCTGGACCGCCAGGCCGTCCAGGACCTGTGCACCCTGCTGGCCCCGTACCTGGACGGGGCCTCGGCCAGCCGCCGCCACATCCCCACCTTGCAGAAAGTGCTGATCGCCCTGCAGGTGCTGGGGACGGGCTCCTTCCAGCGGATGACGGGCGACAACCTCCGGGTCTCCCAGTCCTCCGTCAGCCGCTGCCTGGACGCCTTCCTGGAGGCCATGCTGCGCCACGTCCACGAGCACATCACCTTCCCCACCACCGACGGGGAGCTGCGCCGCGCCCGGGACGCCTTCTTCGACATCGCCGGCTTCCCCAACGTCATCGGCATCGTGGACTGCACCCACGTGCCCATCATCGCCCCGGCCGACATGCCGGCCCTCTACCGCAACGGCCACAACTTCCACAGCCTCAACGTGCAGGCCACTTGCGACGCCTCCGGCTGCTTCACCCACGTGCTGGCCAAGTTCCCCGGCAGCGTCCACGACGCCCGGATATTCCAGCTGTCGCAGCTGCAGAGGCTGCTGGAGTCGTGGCCCGAAGGGAAGGGGTGGCTCTTAGGTGAGTGTTTTTTTCGTGCGGCCGGTGTGTGGGAATACCACTTCCAGTGGGGCAATGGAGCCACCAATGAGGCTTCTCCTTCTGCGCGCCCCCCCATTTATTTATTTATTTATTTATTGGTGCAGATTGAGGTAATTCACTGGCTTGATGCCTGAGGTAGAGACATGTAGAACTGATTGGTTTCAGATCTCCCTTCAGTAGACCACCCCTTATTGGGTTAGTTTACCTCAACTGGCACTTACTGTCTCAGTCATTCACTCAGCCATTCTGGTAAGAGAAAAGAATATATTTTTTCCCTAGGACTAGGGGCAATGGTTTCAAACTCCAGGAAAAGAGATTACATTTAAACATAAGGAAGAACTTCATGACAGTTAGAGCTGTTTGGCAATGGAATAGGCTGCCCCAAAGGAGGGTGGTGGAGTCTCCTTCTTTGGAGGGTTTTAAGCAGAGGCTGGATGGCCATCTGTCGGAAATACTGTGATGAGGGTTCCTGCATGGCAGGGGGTTGGACTGGGTGACCTTTGAGGTCTCTCTGTGATTCTATGTTTCATTTTACTTACAGTTCTTCCCATATAAAACAAACATCATTGTGTAGAAATATTAACTGCTTACATCAGTGGAGTTTAACTGGTTAACTAGCTCCATGCTGGCTTGCATTATGATAGAACATGTCACTCTGTCCAGAGCAGTGGTGTTCCAACTTTGGTCCTCCCGATGTTTTGGACCACAGCTCCCACCGCCCTTTCTCATTGGTAATACAGGCTTGGAATTCTGGGAGTTGTGGTCCGAAACATCTGGAGGACCAAAGTTTGAACGCCCCTGGTCTAGAGACCATCAACTGAACCCTGACTTATTCCTGATTGGGGGGAAAAGGGCATAAAAAGAATCAGAGGTAGAGAGAGAGGTAGAGAGAGAGAGAGAGGCTTGACACAGCCAAAAAGTCTCAAAGGCATCATATGTAGGTTGCATTATTTCTAACAAAAACATCCGCAGAATGAGCTTATGGGTGCTCACGGTGCCTCCGCTTCAACCCCCCCCCCCCCCCCAGGGCAGGGACCCCCCCCGCCCTCCCCTGATGACGCCGCACCCGGAGGACGGCCCGGAGCCGGTGGCCCGTTACAACGCCACCCACGAGGCGACGCGGATGGTGGTGGAGCGGGCCTTTGGGCAACTCAAGATGAGGTTCCGGTGCCTCCACTCCACCGGAGGCCGGCTGATGCTCCGCCCGGAGAAAGTGGCCAAGGTGTTTGTGGTGTGCGCCATGTTGCACAACATGGCCCTGCGGCGCCAGTTGCCCATCCTCAATGGCGGACAAGGGGTGGACACCGAGGTCCCCGTGCCCCCGTACCTGGAAACGGACGGCGTGGTAGAGCAAGACCCTCGCGGGGTAGAGGTTCGAGATCAGATCATTAGCACTTATTTCTCTCAATAAAATCCAGCTTTCAGTAGACGGATGGTGTGTGATGTCTTTTGGTGCCAAAGGCCTTGGCAAGTATATGAGCAGAGGCCACATGCCTTATCCGTGTTTGGGTCACCCGGAACCTTCCTGTCCTGTCCTGAAATGATTGGGGGTGTTGCAGTAATTTCCCCACATACTCCCGTTAGTGATGATGGAAGGACTGGGTGGATTCAGTGTGGGGGGGGTGACCTGGTGTACTAGCACACAGTAGAGTCCTGCACCTAGGCACACAAAAAACAACGAATTACATGGAGATAGGATGGGGGTTGCTTGGCTGGAAAGTAGTACCTGTGAAAGGGATCTGGGAGTCTTGGTGGACCACAAATTGAACATGAGCCAGCAGTGTGATGCGGCGGCCAGGAAAACCAATGTGATTCTTGGTTGCATCAACAGAAGCATAGTGTCTAGATTAAGGGAAGTGATAGCACCACTCTATTCTGCTCTGGTCGGACCCCACCTGGAGTCCTGTGTCCAGTTCTGCGCGCCTCAATTTAAAAAGGATGTTGACAACCTCGAGCGGGTGCATTGGAGGGCGACCAGGATGGTTGAGGGTCTGGAGGAAATGTCTTATGAGGAACTGCTTAGGGAACTGGGAATGTTTAGCCTTTCAAAAAGAAGACTAAGAGGGGATATGATAGCTATGTTTAAATATTTGAAAGGATGTCATATTGAAGAGGGAACAGGTTTGTTTTCCATGGCTTCAGAGACTAGGACTCGGGGCAATGGTTTCAAACTACAGGAAAAGAGATTCCATTTGAACATTAGGAAGAACTTCATGACAGTTAGAGCTGTTCGGCAGTGGAATATGCTGCCACAAAGGAGGGTGGTGGAGTCTCCTTCTTTGGAGGTTTTTAAACAGAGGCTGGATGGCCATCTGTTGGAAATATTGTGATGGGGGTTCCTGCATGGCAGGGGGTTGGACTAGATGGCCCTTGAGGTCTCTTCCAACTCTATGATTCTAAGAAATGTCTTATGAGGAACAGCTTAGGGAACTAGGAATGTTTAGCCGTAGAAAAAGAAGCCTGAGAAGGGATACGATAGCCATGTTTAAAGACCTTTTCGTCTTCATCATCTTAGAACTGGGTGGATCATCAAGTCCAATGTTGCTTTGTTTCTCTCTTGGGGTTTTTCTTTTCTGTCAGTCCAGGGGTTCTGTAATACCCATCGTTTCCTCTTGCTTCCGGCAAAACAAACAGCTGCCCACAAGCGAAAAAGAAAGTTGGGGTCCCACCAGTATTGTACGGCTGCTTAGTTTGGAAAAAAATAATTTCAGCTTGGTCTGGCTGGCATCTGATGACCGTGCCTCAAGGCCAGGAAGGGAAACCAGAACACGTTTTTGTTTGAGATCTGAGGAGTCGTATCTGTCGTTCTCAAAGCTTTTCCAAGTGTCTTCTCAAATTTGGCCCTGGGAAACACCCGTGTTTTCCATGTTACTTTCCACTCCTCAAAACTGATTTTTTTCTTTTCTTTTTGCGTGCTCTTTGTAGCTCTATCGTTACCTTTTAAGTCAGGCAGGTCCAGACTTTGGCCCTCCAGATGTTTTGGACCGCAGCTCCCACAGTCCTTTGCTATTGGCAATCTAAGCTTAGAATTCTGGGAGTTGTGGTCCAAAACATCAGGAGGGCCAAAGTTTGGACATGCCTGTTTTAAGTCAAGAGGCCTCTTCTAATTCCCTCTTCCTAACTTGAATTTGTCTTAAATGTTCTGGACTGCGTATTGTCCTGCATTATTGTAAGCCACCTTGGGTCCTCCTCCAAGGAGAAAGGTGGGGGTAAAAATATTCAAAATAAATAAATAAACAAATGATGCCTTACATGCCCTCAAGTCCCTTCTGGCTTAAGGTGAACAGGTGATCTCCCAAATGTCCTCTCTTCCACTTCCCCTACTCGGCTCTTGCAGACTGAACTCTATGGCTTCCTTTATGGAAGTCCGTCCAATTTATATTTGGCCTTCTGCTGCCTTGTGCCTTTCCTACCGTGTTTCCCCGAAAATAAGACAGTGTCTTGTATTAATTTTTGCTCCCAAAGATGTGCTAGGTCTTATTTTCAGGGAATGTCTTATTTTTCCATGAAGAAGAAAATGGTACACATTTATTATCTTATTATCGGGGAGGCCTTATTTTGGGAGGATGCCTTATATTTCAGCGAGAGGTAAAACTGTAAGTAGGTCTTATCTTTGGGGGATGTCTTATTTTCAGGGAAACAGGGTAGCCTTATCGTCTTTTTCCAGAGGAAGGTCCCACCTTCTCATGCTATGCCTAAAGTAGGACAAGTTAATTCCTAAAATGCGTTAGAGACATTTAATATTTTTGGGTTGTTCCTAAATTTCCTTAAAAAGGTTAAATCTCTAAATATGGCTTAGAATTTGGGAAGACAACGGTGGTGAGCGAAGGCACCCAGAAATGCTTTAAAATAGTCAGGTTTGTTATTTTGTTTTGTTTTAAAATAAAAATAGAAAAGAGTGAATGCTTTCCTGGAACGGTTTATCAAATTTATGCAGATCGTTTTATATTCTTAAATGAAGTACTGTAGTCCCAAACTTGGGTTCTCATGTTGAGGGGCCTGTGTTTGTTTTTTCCTGCGTGGAGTGAAAAAACATCTGAGGAATGTCTGTGAAGATTCTCAGTCCTCCAGGTGAGTTTATCTGGAAGTTGAGTCATGGCAACCGGACTTCTTTTTCTTGAGAGATAGAAAATGTTTCGCTGCTCATCCAAACAGCTTCATCCGTCTGAATACAGCTAGTGCGAGTCCTCCATCTTAGAGTCAGCTTTGACCTCTTGTCACCCTGGTCTGAAATAGGCCCATAAGATGAACATCTGAGGAAAATTCCACAAGGAATAGATGCAAGACCTCTTTCTAAAGCCCAGCTGTATTTTATCACCACCTCCACGTCTCCTCCGGTCTATTAACTCGGCATGGGGTCATCGTAGGCACCAGCCTAAATCCAGCCGATAGGAATGGAGATGATGTAGGGGGGTGAGGAGATGATGTAGGGGGGTGAGGAGATTATGGAGGGAGGCAGTGGAAGATAGGAAGGCCTGGTGAGCTCTGGTCCGTGGGGTCACGAAGAGTCGGACACGACTGAACGACCGAACAACAACAAAAAAAAAGTGTGTTGGGTTTGTGACTTCAGGGATCCGGATTCTAATCTCCACTGAACCAGGGTATTCCCTGCGGGTGGCCACGTGCCGGTCCTTCCCTTTTTAAGCTTGACCTACCTCCCAGAGGTGTTGTGAGGGGAGGAGGAGGAAAGAGCCTTGAGCCCTGGGGAGGAAAGGCGGGAGAATACTAATTGTAGCTAATGAAGAAATACATTGGACCCTCGCATAACAAACGGCTTGTATAACATAAAATCTGGACAACATAAAACATTCTGGAGATCGGGGAAATTTGCTTAACAGAACTGCCTATGGGGTGAATCCGTACAACATAAAAATGGTTGCAGTTAGGGATTCCTCCATGTTCAATGCATTCCTATGGGAAATTTGCATAAAGGAAAATTGGCTTAACAGAATTCCATTTGGAACGAATGAATTCCTTTCTACAAGGTACCGCTGTAAGTGATCACATCTTGGGCAAGGGAGATTTGGCTTTTTTCTGGCAGCCAATTTTTTTTTGGGGGGGTGGATAAAGGAAAAATAAAACTGAAGGAAATGAAAAGATCCGAGGGAAACCAAAAAAGAATTTAAAATGCTGTAAAAATTTAAAAAGCCACCATATCAATAAAAAGGCAACCAGCCCTTAAAACATTCAAAGCCTGCCTGAGACATGGGGAAAAATAAAGCACCTTAATCGAAAAAGGCCTTAAAAGACTATTTATTTATTTATTTATTTATTTATTTATTTATTATTTAATTTGCCGCCCATCTAGCCCCTGAGCTGCCCTGAGCAGCAAACAGCAAACAGCAAACAAACAGAAAATGATAATACAGAATTATAAAACCATCCAAGAGCAAAAAAAAAAAAAAAAAAAAAAAAAATTAAAGCATGCAATATTATTGTAAAAAAAAAAGTGAGGAGGGGGACGCCACTGCCTGCTTTTGGGATGCCTCTCCCACTCCATTGTGAGCATTAGGACATGTCGCCATCAGCCACAGCTTGGAAGTCCTCCTCTTCATCCTCCTCCTAACAAGGCTGTCACCTGAGGTTATGCTACATAAGGCCGATGGATGTCATGACCCCCCCGCCCCCGGGGCAGTTATGGAGAGGAGGGGGGTTGGAAATTAAAAATTCCAAATACCAGCCCATTGAAACCCTTATTTATTTTTTATTTTAGAGTATTTTTACCTCACCTTTCTCTTTCCTGTCCTCAGGGGGGTTGCCCTTTGGAGTCACAAGGCAGATGGAGGGAATGGTTTACTTCTAAAACAACGGTGCCATTTGCAAAATCATCCCGGTGGCAGTGGCTTTTCAGAAATAAGATATGCACAGAGGCGTGGTGGCTCAGCGGGCTAGAGTACTGGAAACTGTCAGCTGCAAAGTCGTTAGCTCGGCGGTTCGAATCCCGGGTGCCACACGGCGGAGCGAGCTCCCACCGTTAACCCCAGCTCCTGCCAACCTAGCAGTTGTAAAGCATGAAAATGCAAAGAGATAAACAAGTACTGCCATAAAAAAGCGGGAAGGAAAAAACAGTGTTTCCTTGCAGCCATGCCGGCCACGGTGGCCACAGCCTTGCACAACACTGGCTCTTCGGCTTGAATACGGAGATGAGCACCGCCCCCTAGAGTCAGACACATCTAGCATGTATGTGCAAGGGGGGGGAGAACCATTACCTTCATCTTTTACCCTGCCATCCTGCAGTCTCCAAAAGTTTCCCTGAGAGGAAAGAGATCCTATAAGAAGAGTCATGGGACATTGCAGGAAGTGAAGGGTTTGGTGGAAATGAGGCATTTTTAATGTCTAGGGAGTGGGGGGAACACGATGCCTGATGACCTATGAGTCTCCTTGGGTCCCGTCAGAGAGCAAACCAGGATAGAATTATTTTAAATTACAAAAAAATGTCCCTTACGTGGTGTCAGTTGTGCATTGGGATTTCGGCTGATGTGTGGAAATTTAACTTCTTGTGCTTTTCAGGTGTCGATAAGGAAAGCCTTCACTTCAAGCTGATTTTTAGAGTAACTTTCTGAGGCGTTTTGAGGGGAATTTTTCAAACCTTGTGCCTTCTCTCATCAATCTGAAGGTGTTAACACCCCAAAAAGAAATGAGCAGTAGAATAATTTTTTTAAAAAAATATGACAGCAGAATGCCTCACAGACATGTGTGAATGGTACCTACAGCAGATCATTTATTTAGTCTTTAGAAACCAGAACAAATTATTTTAGTAGAAAGTAAAGTGTTCTGCTTATATACCGCCCCATACCACTACAAGTAGTCTCTGGGCGGTTTACAATTTTTTAATTACAGTGTGCAGGCTACACACTGTAGCTGCGGGGGCGGGGGGAGACACAGTATTGCTTATTTGGAAAGCAAATGGGAACTAATTCAAGAGTTTTATCCTGAAGGGAATGTGGCTGTAGGCCAAAATAAATACTGTACCCCCAACTTTGGAACAGTGGCTCCAATACTCTTTAAATGTCCAGAAAGCACAGTAGGACCCCAGTATCCACTGGGGATTGGTTCCAAGACTTCCTGAGGATAATGAAAACCGTGGATAAGAGGGAATGCCAAAATGTCCCCAAAACTGCGGTTTTGTGACAGTAACTTGCTTTACAGCTGCTGTTTTGCAACAGTAGCTTGCTTTACGGCTGCTGTTTTATGAGTCTTGCTTGCTTTACAGCTGCTCCTTGTCACATTAGCTTGCTTTGTGGCTGCTGATTTATTTATTTATTTATTTTCATCTGCCAACCGTGGATAACTGAACCAGTGGATAATGAATCAGTGGATACAGGGGTCCTACTGTATACTTATTCCACACACACAAGGTATATAGGCTTCGGTTGCCAGTTTAAAGACATCAGGTATCCAGTCTAGGAAAGATAAGATTTAGATGTAGGGGAATCATTTTATTAGCAGCGCTAAAATTTCACAAGCTGGCTGTCCAAACTTCGGCCCTCCTGTTGCTTTGGATCACCACTCGCAGAATTCTAAGCTGAGATTGTCAGTGGCAAAGGACTGTGGGAGTTGCGATCCAAAACATCTGGAGGGCCGAAGTTTGGACACGCTGCAAAGTCAGAGGCGAGGGAGTTTGATTCTCCACCATAATGTCTGGAAGAAGAGCCAGCCTGTGTAACCCTGGGCAAGCTGCCCTCCCAGGGCACCTCTAGAAGAAGTTGAATGCTTCTAAATATTCCATACTTGGAAAATCGTGAGGAGGACATCATAAGTCACAATTAACTTAATGGCACATGTTGACATTTATTGTCTTCTCGAAGGCTTTCTCTGTACCCCAGAGGACAGAAACTCCTAGTTCCCTGAGCTCCTTGCCCTCTGAAGATACCAGCCGCAGAATCTAGCGAAACGCCAGGAAGAGAAAACTTCCAGAACACGGCCGAACAGCCCGAAAAACTCGCCACAGCTATCCTTGACATTTATTCTTAAAATTATCCTGGCCAAATGAGCAGGCTCTCCAGAGGCTAGATGCCCTTAAAAGATTTAGAAAGGAAGAACCTTCTTAAATCCAGGAACAATTCTTCCTTCCATTTCCAAGGTTGTCCGAGAGAAGGCTGAGACCTCTTCTCGATCAATTCCAGAAAGGCAGGACACATAAGATGTCTTCAAAGGTTCTGGGTTGTAGGTTGTCCTTCGATACGGTCAGCCGCTTTGGATCCTTTCCCAAGGAGAAAGGCAGGGTAAAAATATTCAAAATAAATAAAATAAATTGAAAAACAATAGTCTCCAGCTCCAAGAAGCTAGATTTAGGCTGAAGATCGGGGGGGGGGGGGACGACTTGTAAGCATTACAACAATGGAACCTATGACCTTGCAAGGTAGTGAATACTCCAAGGCTAGAGGCATTCAAAAGGAAATTGGACAACTACATGACAAGTCTCCTTTTGAATTAGATTCCTGCCTTAAGCAGGGGGTTGTACTTGTTGGCCTTGGCGGCCCCTTTCCGTCTTTATGATTCTATGTTGGAAACTGGATAGTGACAAAAGCCAACAGGAAAATACAGTAGGACCCCCGTATCCACTGATTCAGTTATCCACTGATTCAGTTACGCACGGTTGGCCCAGGAAAACATAAATACATAATTCAGCAGCTGCACAGCAAGCTACTGTCACAAACTGTTGCAAAAGAGCAGCTGTAAAGCAAGCTAATGCCACAAAAGAGCAGTTGGGGGGATTTTGGACATTCTGACTTATCCACAGTTTTCATGATCCACCCAGAAGACCTGGAACCAATCCCCAGCGAATACTGGGATCCTACTGTAATTTGATTCCTTAGAAATATGGTGCCAGAGGAGAGCTTTGCCAACCAGAAAGACAAACAAGACAGTTCCAGTCACCTGGTGACTTTTGTGGCATTCATTCCTTCTTAGCCTGACGTACCTTGTATGGTTGTCGTTAAAAGGTGAGCAAGGGGAAGGCAGGGACCATGTAAGCAGCTTTGGGCTCACTGGAGAAAGGGTGGGACAGTAATGTAGCTAATACAATGAACAAGGCCATTAATTACAGTTGTTTTGGCCTTAAAAATGTTGGCCTTAAAACAGTGGTTCCCAACCTGGGGGGGGGTCGGGACCCCTTTGGGGGGGTCGAATGGCTATCTCACAGGGGAGGTCGCCATGAGCCAGTGAAGAAAAAGGCACAACCGGCTTGGGTCTGGAGGAGGAGGGGGAGGAAGAGTAAGTTACAGCTTGACTGGTTGGAGGGGATGTCTGTCAACGGCACCGGAGGCTGCGATTGACTGAGGGGGTGCCTATAGAGGGAAGTTCTCTATGGCACGTGGGGCAGTAGCCTGCCCAAGGGGGGCTTCTGGCCTCTTCCAAGCAGGGCAAGGGGGTCACCCCAACATGAGGAACCGTACTAAAGGGTCGCAGCATTAGGATGGTTGAGAACCACTGCCTTAAAAAATCCATGGTGTACTTACCAGAACGAGGCACTAGAGAGAACCTAAGACAATGCACAGTAGGATCCCGTATCCACAGATTCATTATCCACTGATTCAGTTATCCACGGTTGGCAGAGGAAAAAAAATAAATAATTCAGCAGCCACAAAGCAAGCTATTTTCACAAACAGCAGCTGTAAAGCAAGCTACTGTCACAAACAGCAGCCACAAAGCAAGCTACTGTTAGGAAACAGCAGTCATAAAACAAGCTACTGTCAGGAAACAACAGTTTGGGGGTGGGTGGGCAGGTGTTCTCTCTTATCCATGGCTTTCATTATCCACAGGAAGGCCTGGGACCAATCCCAAGCAGATACTGGGGTCCTACTGTATAGAGCTTGGGAGCAGAACCCTGCGGATACCACGGTCTTATTCCACCTTGATGAAAATACCATGACACCATGAGATACAGAATTAAGCCATTCTATGGGAATTTTCTTGTTATGGAAATTTCGTATCTCAAAACGTGGTTTTTCATAAGAACTAATGGAAAATGAATTAATCCATTCCGGAGGTCAGGGGAAAAAAAGACAGAAACAAACCTTTTTTTTTTGTTCAAAACTCTTCATAAAGTGCACTTTAAAAGGCATAAATACTGCACAGGGACGTGATTAATCAAGATTAAACCTTTCAAACCTCACCCATCAACTTTTCAGACAGGATACAGGACAGTACACTTCCTAAATCAGGCATGTCCCAACTTCAGCCCTCCAGATGTTTTGGACCACAACTCCCACAGTCCTTTGCCATTGGGAATACAGGCTTGGGATTCTGGGAGTTGTGGTCCAAAACATCACGAGGGCCGAAGTGTGGACATGCCCATCCTAAATCACACTTGAACGGAGCAAACAAGGGGGAAACACGGCAAACTAAAACAATAACGTCACTTCCGGGAAGAGGGGGTGGAGGAGGGCAACGGGGCAGCACGAACACTAGAAGGTTCCTCCTCCCGTCTAGGCAGCTTCACGAGGAACTTGTCTATGGTCTGCTGACTCGGACGCCTTTTCAGCATCCCGCGGAAAGGGGCCATGACGACCGATTCGAAGCTGTCCAAAACTTTCTGGGCTTCGGCCCGACGGGGGTGGTGCAGGCGTACAAAAGCCTGCAGCTCTGCCCACATTTGGCATGCCTTCTTGGGATCCATGGGAGATGGGGGTTCCTCCTTCGTTTCCTCTTCTTCTTCTTCTTCCTCCTCCTCCTGCTGCTGCTGCTGCTCCTCTTCCAGTGAGAACTTCTGCTCCTCCATCGCCTCCTGCTGCAGGTCCATCAGGTCCTTGGTGGCCAGGCCCCGGGCGCGCCCCTCCACCACCAGCCTGCAGACCTCTTCCTCCGTCACCTCCAGCCCCATGGTCCTCCCCAGGGAGACAATGTCCTCCAACACGGTCGACTCCGGTGCAGGCGCGGAAGCATCGGCGCCCGGGGTCACCACCACGCAGTCCGGCCACAGGTCGTGCCAAGCGACGTTGAGGTTTCTCTTCCCCCGGATGCCGGATCTGTTCTTGAACTTTTCGAACCACCCTCTGCTGGCTTTGAACACTTCGCCGTCGGCCGACGTTCCCGGCTGTTGGCCGAGGAGGTCCGCGTGCAAGGCCTTGGCTTTTGCGCAGATGGCCGCCTCAGTCACTTTGTCCCCCGCACGCTGCTTCTCTTCGATCCAGAGCAGAAGCAACTTCTCCACCTCCTCCAGAACCGGCGGCCGGTGCTTGGTGATCACCGTGACGCCCTTGGCCGCATCTCGCCCATTAATCCTCTCCTTCATCTTCAGAATGCTGGCGATGGTGGAAGTATTCTTCCCGTACTCTTTGGCGAGGTCGGTCACTCGCGTGCCTTCCTCATGCTTCCGGATGATTTCTTTCTTGACTTCCAGCAAGATCATCTCCTTCTTCTTCCTCTTCCCAGCTCCTGGGGCTTTCTTGGGTGCCATGACACCACCCTCACTAGGTGAGCCGAAAATGGGGAAAAAAATGCTTTACTGTATGTACACTCACACCCCTGCGCTCTATGCTCTCTAGTCCAAAAAAAAAAAAAAACATGCATAGCAGACTAGGACGAAGAAGAAACCCCCACAAATACAGTAGACCCTCATATAACAGTTTGTATAACATAAAATCTGTACAACATAAAAAATTCCAGAGATAAGGGAAATTTGCTTAACAGAATCATCTACGGCAGGCATGCCGAAACTTCGGCCCTCCAGGTATTTTGGACCACAACTCCCAAAGTCCTTTGTCATTGGCAATCTAAGCTTAGAATTCTGGGAGTTGTGGTCTAAAACATCAGGAGGGCCGAAGTTTGGACATGCCTGATCTATGGGGTCAATCTGTACAACATAAAAATGGTTGTGATTAGGGATTACTCTGTTTTCAATGCATTCCTATGGGAAATTTGTCTTAAGGAAAATTTGCTTAACGTAATTTCATTTGGATCGAATTCATTCCTTTGTACAAGGTACCACTTGTATACACACCATGCAAAAGAAATATAAACAACATGCATAGCAGACTAGGAGGCATGGGACCCTCCTCTAAACACAACACACACACACACACACACACACACACACACACACACACACACACA